>JAOCZM010000051.1:0-78542 GCA_026122235.1 Vinca minor | reverse complement strand
TTTTGGAAGCAAAAATCGAGGATACGTTGGTTGAAGGAAGGTAATTCTAACTCTAAATATTTTCATGCGGTGTGTACAAAAAAAAGAAAAAGGCTTCATATTTCTAGTATTTGTGATAGCACGGGTAGGCTCCTCACTGACCAAGCCGAGATTGGTAGGGAGGGCGCCCTTTTCTTCTCAAATTTATTTGCGGCTGACCCCGCAAGCAAATGCTGACAATGACTTGATTCGTGTTATACCGCATTTGGTTAGAGATGAGGAAAACATGGCTCTGAGTGGTTTGCCTACTTTGGAAGAGGTTAAAGAGGCTGTTTGGTCACTAGATAAGGATAGTGCTGTTGGTCCGGATGGTTTTTCAGGGTCCTTTTTTCGGGAATGTTGGTCTATTGTATCTCAGGATGTCTTGCAATGTGTTAATGATTTTTGGGCGGGATTGCCAATGCCGAAAGCTATGTCTAGTTCACTAATTGTCCTTATCCCAAAAATCACAAATCCTACGGCGTTTTCGGATTTTCGCCTAATTTCTCTTTGCACATTCCCAAGCAAAATCATCTCAAAGGTGTTGGCTTCTCGTATGTCCTCAATTCTGCCAAGAATAATTTATCCGAATCAGTCTGGCTTTGTCAAAGGTCGGTTGATTTCAGATAATATATTATTGGCACAGGAAATGATACATCATCTGGATCGCCGGGTTCGTGGAGGAAATCTGGTGATTAAGCTCGATATGATGAAGGCCTTCGACCGCGTCTCTCATGGATTTCTGCTTCAGGTTTTTGGAAGATTTGGCTTCACTAAGCATCTTCAACATTTGGTGAACAATTTATTATCTTCAAATTTGTTCTCGGTGTTAGTAAATGGCTCGCCTTATGGTTTTTTCAAAGCGGAAAAGGGGGTGAAGCAAGGAGATCCGTTGTCCCCGTTGTTTTTTATCATTGCCGCGGAAGTCTTCTCGCGAGGTCTTGATGAGGTTGTACGGTTGGGAAAAATTCACCCATATACGCTCCCAAGGTACGCTATTTCGGTTTCACATTTAAGCTTTGCTGATGATGTCATTGTTTTCTTGAATGGAGGGAGTGCAAATATTGGAGATCCGAGTGGCGGCTCAAGGAGTGCAAATATTGGAGATCCGAGACCTTGTAGGGGAACATGGATGGAAGGGGCAGGATTTGCAATGGTTGCCTCAAGGCTTTCTTCCAGAGGTGATTCTAAGCCCAGCCCATGATAAGTGGGTGTGGAGATTGACATCAAATGGAGAATTCACTTTGAAATCTACGGTGGAGTTGAGCAGGGGAGGGAGTGAACAATTAATGACGAGAAAATTAATTTGGTCAAAATTCATACCTCCTCATATGATTATATTTATGTGGAAATGTTTTAATCGTTTCTTGCCTATGGAGGACGTACTTTGGAGATATGGTTTTGAGTTGGTAACATGGTGTTCTTGTCAGCAAGGTGGGGACTCAATACAACATGTGTTTTTGGAATGTGAGCTGGCAATTCATTTATGGAAACATGCTGCGATACAAATGGATTTTTTGGGAGACATACGGCATATCACAACACCTAATGATATGCTAATGCGTTGGTGGACAGCGAGTTCAGGGAGGAAAAGGATCCAACTTTTACTGGTATCAAGTCTGGTAGCTTGGCAACTGTGGAAGTCAAGGTGCAAACTCCTTTTTGAGGGAAAGAAAGCAGCAAAGGGGCAATTGACACGCGAGTTTGACATATAGCTTTTTGCTTTGATTGAAGCTCGCGAAATTCCCTTGCAAAGGATGCAACCAAGAAAACTGAAGGTTGTGGCAGTATATTGGTTGCAGCAGACCTGGGATCCGACTTGGATTATCCTGAATGTGGACGGTGCATCGCGGGGTAATCCGGGTTTGTCTGGTATAGGTTGGGTCCTTCGATATGGTGACGGTCGTTTCATTGGTGCAAGTGCGGGTTATGTTGGAGATCAAATGACTAATACAAGGGCGGAGATATTAGCTTTGATTTATGGTTTGACTTTGGCTCAACAGCTGGGTGAAACGGTGCATTTGATACAGATAGACTCTTTAATTTTGGCATGGGCAATTGAGCAAGGAAGCATTGCTAATTGGTTGTTGGATAGCTGCTTTAGGAGGGCACATACTTTAGCTAGGAATATTCCTATTACTCATGTTTATAGAGAGGCCAATAAGGTCGCTGATCTGATGGCAAATATAGGCTGTGATTTGAGAGATGATGTAATTTTTTATTCATTTGCTAGTCTTCCGGCGGAGGCTCGAGGGCTATTACATTTAGACCGGCAAGGGGTACCATCTCTGAGGACCTCTTGACTGGCATACTTGTATTCTTTTTCTAAATCAATAAAAGCAGGCAGCTGTGCCTATTCTTAAAAAAAAACAAAAAAAAACAAAAAAAAAAGCTATAAATTATATGCACCTGTCTAAGAAATCCAAAGTTCCTTCTCTCTCCGCAGACCGTCCACCTCTGCTAAAAGATCTCGAACTTCGTGAGGAGGCTTAGACAGGAGCATAGTAGCAATGTTCAAGGCCCATCCCGATAACAAAAAAGGAAGCAAAAGTGCAACACGAGAATGACTATCTACAAGATAAAATATAAGGAATCTTGAAAATAACATGCATCACGAACTATATAGAAACCTAAAGCCAACATTTGATCGACGGTATGCCTGTCTATTCTATCCACAGTCAGTTTCACCCCCTCGGCTTGCACAGATGTACCCTCTGGGGAGCTAAACGAGGAGCAAGGTCTCGAGGGGATATAACTTCATGTGTCCTAATGGTCAGCGCCAAGTCTTGGGGAGAACATCAATGAGATATACCTTTATGCATCAATACACATCCCAAACCAATACCCGATGCATCGTTGTACATTGTATAAAAAAACCTGATTCCTCTAGGCACGCCAAAACAGGGGCAGTAGTAAACGCTTCTTTCAGTTTTAGATAACACTCTTCACATTTTGAATTCCATTCAAATTTCACCTTCTTTTGTGTTAGTCAAGTCAACAACATTGCTATTCTTGAGAAATATTCTACAAACTTTAGTAATACCCTGCTAAGCCCAAAAATCTACGAATGTCTTCCACATTGGTCGGTCAAGGAAGATCCATCATTGCCTCTATCTTTGTCAGGTCCACTAATACTCTACTTGCTTACATTACAATAATTTACGAATACATTTAAAAAATCCACGGCTTTCTTTTTTCACTGCTTTTCCTATGATTTGGTGAGAGTTCTTTCTTTTTTATGTAACCTAATTCAAAGCATAATTTTTGTTCTTATCTGCTTTAGCATTTGGATTAGCTTTTAATTTGACAATTTTATTAGCAAAATGTAAAGGTGAACAATCATGTGAGAGAAAAATAAAATTTTGTAATTAATGTGTCATGGTGTACAAATGATACTACCCCGAGCTTGTCTCCAACGAAGAATGGGTTTCTCAAACTTTCAGCGCTTCATCGCTCTCTTTAAGGACACGATTTTCATCTTCCCTATGGTTTCTTCAATCCAACTACAGACAGTGTCCTCAGGCACACGGTCCATCTCCTTTATCTTGTCCTCCCGGGACATCTCTAATGCCCGAGCTTTTTATTTGGCAAACAGAACAACCTTTCGGGAAACACGAGCCTCTTCCTCTAACGAACTCTGTTTCTGACGTGCCTCCATAAGGTCATCATGAAGTGTAGCAAGATAGAAATTATATGCACATGTCTAAGAAATACAATGTTCCTTCCCTCTCCGCAGATCGTCCACCGATCGTCCACCGATCGTCCACCTCTTGAACTTCGTAAAGAGGCTCAGGCTGGAGCATGGTGGCAATGTTCAAGGCCCGTTCCACTTAAAATTGAGGAAGGGATAACTCAACAAGAGAATGACTATCAACAGGATAAAATATAAGGAATCCTAACAAGGACATGCATCAAGAACTCTATAGAGACCCAAAGCCAACATTTGATCGACGGTACGCTAGTTTATTCTTCCCACCGTCAATTCCACCCCCTGACCAGCACCCTCGACTTGCATTGACGTACCGTTTGGGCGAGTGAAAAGAGGAGCAATGTCTCGAGGGGATCTAACTTCATGTGTCCCCATGGTCTTCGCCAAGTATTGGGGAGATTCATCAATGAGATGTACCTTTCTGCATCAATTCACACCCCAAACCAAAACCCGTTGCCTCGCTGTATATTGTAAAACCCCCTGATTCCTCTAGTAACACCAAAAACCAGAGCAGCAGTAAACTTTTCTTTCATTTTCTGTTAGCACTCTTGACATTCTGAATTGCATTCAAATTTCACCTTCTTTTATGTTAGTCAAGTAAACGGCGCTGCTATTCTTGTGAAATCTTCAACAAACTTTCGGTTATACCCTACTAATCCCAAGAAACTATGAATGTTTGCCACATTGGTCGGTCAACGCAAATCCCCGACTACTTCTATCTTTGCCAGGTCCACTGATACTCCATTTTCTTACATTACATATCTTAGAAAAATCACACTCTTTAACCAAAAATCACACTTACTAAACTCGGCATACAGTTTCTTGTTTCTCAAAGTCTGTAATTCCAACCTCAAGTGTTATCTGTGAGGCTCATTTTATTGGGAGTATACTAAGATGTCATCAATGGAAACCACCACAAACTTCTCTAAGTAATTCCGGAATGCTCGGTTCATCATGTCCATAAACACCGATGGAACGTTAGACATTGCAAAAGTCATCACAAAAAATTCATAATGCCTGTAGCTTGTTGATCAAAAACGTAATCCTCATGCTACCCTATTTCTTCCTAAAAAACAACATCAGTGCACTCCATGGAAAGGAAGTTAAGAAAACAAAAATAATCACAGAAAAGAACATTAAAATTTCATAGTGGCGTTGCCCGGGTTTGAACTGGAGACCTTCAGTGTGTTAGAGTGTCGTGATAACCAACTTCACCATGACACCATCTGCCCTTAAATGCACAACTTTCTATAATATTTATGTCAATAATGTACGAATACATTTCAAAAAGCCACGACTTTCTTTTTTCACTGCTTTTTCTATGATTTGTAGAGGGTTCTTTCTTTTTTAAGTAACACCAATTCAAAGTAGAATTTTTGTTCTTATCTTCCTTTGCATTTGGCTAAGCTTTTAATTTGAGAATTTTATTAGCAAGTTTGAGAATTAAAATGAAAAGGTGAACAATCATGTGAGAGAAAAATAAATGTTTTGTATTTTATGTGTCATGGTTTACAAATGATACTACCCCGAGCTTGTCTCCAACGAAGACTGGCCTTCTCAAACTTTCAGCGCTTCATCGCTCTCTTTAAGGCCACGATTTTCTTCTTCCCTATGGTTTCCTCAATCCAACTATAGAGAGTGTCCTCAGGCATACGGTCCATCTCCTCTCTCTTGTCCTCCCGGGACATCTCTAGAGCCCGATCTCTGGTCTCGACAAACAGAACAACGTCTCGGGAAACATGGGCCTCCTCCTCTTAGGAACTCTGTTTCTGACGTGCCTCCATATGGTCCATCATGAAGTGTAGCAAGATAGAAATTATATGCACATGTCAAAAAATCCAACGTTCCTTCTCCCTCTGCAGATCGTCCACATCTGCTACAAGATCTCGAACTTCGTGGGGAGGCTCAGACATGAGCATGGTGGAAACGTTCTAAGCTCGTTCCTCTTACAAAAGAGGAAGGGAAACTCAACACGAGAATGATAATCTACAATATAAAATATAAGGAATCTTGATAAGAACATGCATCACGAATTCTATAGAGACCTAAAGCCAACATTTGATCGATGGTACAGGGCTTGTGATCTGTACACTTAATGTACAAGTGTTTATCCGAACATACTGGACCTAGAGCCTTGGCATGAGATTGATATTTTTTCCAAAATCTTGTTTGCACGCATAATTTTTCGAGTGCCTACGTGTATCCCAAGAAACTACGAATGTCTGCGACATTGGTCAGTCAAGGCAAATCCACTTACGCTTCTATCTTTGTTAGGTCCACTGATACTTCCTTTGTTTGCATTACATATCCTAGAAAAATCACACTTACTGAACTCGGCATAAAGTTTCTCGTTTCTCAAAGTCTGCAATACCAACATCAAGTGCTATCCGTGTGCCTCATTTGATGGGGAGCATACTAAGATGTCATCAATGGAAACCACCACGAACTTCTCTAAGTAATTCCAGAATGCTCGGTTCATCATGTCCATAAACACCGACGGAGCGTTAGTCAATGCAAAAGGCATCACGAAAAAATCATAGTGCCCATAGCTTGTTGATCAAACAAGTAATCCTCATGCTATCATATTTGTTCCTAAAAAACAACATAATGCACTCCAAGCAAAGGAAGTGAAGAAAAAAAATAACCACAGAAAAGAATATTAAAATTTCATAGTGACTTTGCCCGGGTTTGAACCGCAGACCTTCAGTGTGTTAGACTGGCATGATAACAAACTACACTACGACACCATCTGCCCTTAAAAGCGCTGCTTTCTATAATATTTATGTCAATAATGTATGAATACTTTTCGAAAATCCACGGCTTTCTTTTTTCACTTTTTTCTATGATTTGTTGAGGGTTCTTTCTTTTTTACGTAACACCAATTCGAACCAAAATTTTTGTTCTTATCTTTTTTTACATTTGGATTAGCTTTTAATTTGAGAATTTTATTAGCAAGTTAGAGAATTAAAATGAAAATGTGAACAATCTTGTTAGAGAAAAAAAAATTGTATTTAATGTGTCGTGGTGTACAAATGATACTACCCCGAGCTTGTCTCCAACTAAGACTGGCCTTCTCAAACTTTCAATGCTTCATCGCTCTCTTTAAGGCCACAATTTTCTTCTTCCATATGGTTTCCTCAATCCTACTATAGACCGAGTCCTCAGGCATACGGTCCATCTTCTTTCTCTTGTCCTCTCGGGACATCTCCAGAGCCCGAGCTTTGTTCTTGGCAAACAGCAACATCTCGGAAACACAGGCCTCCTTCTCTAAGGAACTCTTTTTCTGTCGTGCCTCCATTAGGTCATCATGAAGTGTAGAAAGATAGAAATTATATGCACATCTCTAAGAAATCCAACGTTCTTTCACCCTCCGCAGATATTCCACCTCTGCTACAAGATCTCGAACTTCATGAGGGGGCTCAGACAAGAGCATGGTGGCAACGTTCAAGGCGCGTTTTGTTTACAAAAGAGGAAGGAAGGGAATACTCAACACGAGAATGACGATCTACAAGATAAAATATAAGGAATCCAGAAAAGAACTTGCATCACGAACTCTATACAGACCCAAAGCCAATATTTGATCGACAGTACGCTCGTTTATTCTATCCACCGTTAGTTCCACCCACTAACCAACACCCTCGGCTTGCACTGACGTACCCTATGGGGGAGCGGAACGAGGAACAAGGTCTCGAGGGATCTAACTTCATGTGTCCCCATGGTCTGCGCCAAGTCTTGGGGAGATTAATCAATGAGATATACCTTTCTGCATCAATACACATCCCAAAACCAATACCCGATGCATCGCTGTATATTGTAAAACCCCCTGATTCCTCTAGTAACACCAAATCCAGAGCAGTAGTAAACTTTACATTCATTTTCTAATAACGCTCTTTACATTCTGAATTCCATTCAAAATTCAACTTCTTTTGTGTTTGTCGAGTCAACGACGATGGTATTCTTGAGAAATCTTCTACAAACTTTCGGTAATACCCTTCTAATCCCAAGAAACTACGAATGTCTGCCACGTTGGTCGGTAAAGGCAAAACCATGATTTCTTCTATCGTTGCCAGGTCCACTAATACTCCATTTGCTTACATTACATATCATAGAAAAATCATACTCTTCAACCAAAAATCACACTTACTGAACTCGGCATAAAGTTTCTCGTTTCTCAAAGTCTGGAATACCAACCTCAAGTGTTATCCGTGTGCCTCATTTTATGGGGAGCATACTAAGATTTCATCAATGGAAGCCACCACGAACTTCTCTAAGTAATTTCGGGATGCTTGGTTCATCATGTCCATACACATCGATGGAGCGTTAGTCATTACAAAAGGCATGACCAAAAATTCATAATGCCCGTATCTTGATGATCAAACAAGTAATCCTCATGCTACCATATTTCTTCCTAAAAAACAACATCAGTGCACTTCAAGGAAAGGGAGTGAAGAAACAAAAACAACCACAAAAAAGAACATTAAAATTTCATAGTGGCGTCGCCCGGGTTTGAACCGGAGACCTTCAGTGTGTTAGATTGACGTGATAACCAACTACACCACGACACCATCTGCCCTTAAAACTGCAGCTTTCTATAATATTTAGGTCAATAATGTACGAATACATTTCGAAAATCCACGTCTTTCTTTTTTCACTGTTTTTTCTATGATTTGTTGAGGGTTCTTTCTTTTTTATGTAACACCAGTTCGAAGCAGAATTTTTTCTCTTATCTGATTTTGCATTTTGAATAGCATTTAATTGGGAATTTTATTAGCGAGTTTGAGAATTAAAATGAAAATGTGAACAATCATGTGAGATAAAAATAAAAAATTTGTTTTTAATGTGTCATGGTGTACAAATGATACTACCCGAGCTTGTCTCCAACGAAGACTGGCATTCTCAAACTTTCAGCGCTCTCTTTAAGGCTACGATTTTCTTCTTCCCTATGGTTTCCTCAATCCAACTATGGATAGTGTCCTCAGGCATACGGTCCATCTCCTATATCTTGTCCTCCCGGGACATCTCCCGAGCCCGAACTTTGTTCTCGTGATAGAACAATATCTCGAGAAACACAGGCCATCTCCTCTAAGGAACTTTATTTCTGCCGTGCCTCCATAAGGTCATCATGAAGTGTAGCAAGAGGGAAATTATGTGCACTATCTAAGAAATCCAGCGTTCCTTCTCTCTCCGCAGATCGTCCACCACTGCTACAAGATCTCGAATTTATGAGGAGCTTCAGACAGGAGCATGGTGGCAACGTTTAAGGCCCGTTCCACTTAAAAAAAAGGAAGGAATGGAAAACTCGTCACGAGAATGACTATCTAGAAGTTAAAATATAAGGAATCCTGAAAAGAACATGCATCACGAACTCTATAGAGACCCAAAGCTAACGTTTGATCGACGACACGCCCATTTATTCTATCTACCGTTAGTTCCACCCACTGCCAGCACCCTCGGCTTGCACTGACGTACCCTCTGTGGGAGGGAACGAGGAGTAAGGTCTCGAGGGGATCTAACTTCATGTGTTTGCATGGTCTGCGCCAAGTCTTGGGAAGATTCATCAATGAGATATACCTTTCTACATCAATACACATACCAAACCAATACCCGATGCATTGTTGTATGTTGTAAAAACCCATGATTCCTCTAGTAATGCTTAAACTCGAGCAGCAGTAAACGTTTCTTTCATTTTATGATAACACTCTTCACATTCTGAATTCCATTCAAATTTCACCTTCTTTTGTGCTAGTCATGTCAACGACACTTCTATTCTTGAGAAATCTTCTACAAACTTTCGGTAATACCCTGCTAATCCCAAGAAACTACGAATGTCTGCCACATTGCTCGGTCAAGGCAAATCCACGATTGCTTCTATCTTTGTCAGGTCCACTGATACTCCATTTGCTTACACTACATTTCCTAGAAAAATCACACTTACTGAACTCGGCATAAAGTTTCTCTTTCCTCAAAGTCTGCAATTCCAACCTCAAGTGTTATCCGTGTGCCTCATTTTATGGGGAGTATACTAAGATATAATCAATTCCAGAATGCTCGGTTAATCATGTCCATAAACACCGATTGAGCATTAGTAATTGAAAAAGACATCACCAAAAATTCATAATGCCCGTAGCTTGTTGATCAAACAAATAATCCTCATGCTACCATATTTCTTCCTAAAAAAAACATCAATGCACTTCAAGGAAATGAAGTGAAGAAAACAAAAAACAACCACAGAAAAGAACATTAAAATTTCATAGTGGCATCGCCCGAGTTTGAACCGGAGACCTTCAGTGTGTTAGACTGACATGATAACCAACTACACCACGACACAACCTCCCTTAAAAGCGCAGATTTCTACAATATTTATGTCAATAATGTACGAATACATTTCGAAAATCCACAGCTTTCTTTTTTCACTGCTTTTTCTAAGATTTGTTGAGGGTTCTTTAATTTTATGTAACACCAATTCGAAGCTGAATTTTTGTTCTTATCTGCCTTTGCATTTGGTTACCTTTTAATATGATAATTTTATTAGCAAGTTTGAGAATGAAAATGAAAGGTGAAAAATCATGTCAGAGAAAAATTAAAAATTTGTATTTAATGTGTCATGGTGTACAAATGATACTACCCCGAGGCTTCATCGCTCTCTTTAAGGCCACGATTTTGTTCTTCCCTGTGGCTTCCTCAACCTAACCACAAACAGTTTCCTCAAGCATACGGTCCATCTCCTTTCTCTTGTCCTCTCGGGACATCTCCAGAGCCCGAGCTTTGTTCTCGGCAAACAGAACAACATGTCGAGACACACGGACCTCATCATCTAAGGAACTCCGTTTCTGATGTGCCTCCATATGGTCATCATGAAGAGTAGAAAACTAGAAATTATATGCACATGTCTAAGAAATCCAACGTTCCTTCTCTCTCCGCAGATCGTCCACCTCTGATACAAAATCTCGAACTTCGTGAGGAAGATCGGACGGGAGCATGGTGGCAACGTTCAATCTTAAAGATAAAATATAAGAAATCCTGAAAAGAACATACATCATGAACTCTATAGAGACCCAAAGCCAACATTTGATCGACGGTACGCCCGTTTAATCTACCCACCGTCAGTTCCACCCTCTGACCAACACCCTCGGCTTGCACTGACGTACATTCTAAGGTAGCGGAACGAGGAGCAAGGTCTCGAGGCGATCTAATTTCATGTGTCCCCATGGTCTGCGCCAAGTCTTGGGGAGATTCATCAATGAGATATGCCTTTCTACATCAATACACATCCCAAACCAATACCCGATGCATCGCTGTATATTGTAAAACCCCCTAATTCCTCTAGTAATGCAAAAACCAGAGCAGGAGTTATCGTTTATTTCATTTTCTGATAACACTCTTCACATTCTGAATTCCATTCAAATTTCACATTATTTTGTGTTAGTCGAGCCAACGGCACTACTATTCTTGAGAAATCTTTTATAAACTTTCTATAATACCCTGCTAATCCAAAGAAACTACGAATGTCTGCCACATTGGTCGGTCAAGGAAAATCCACGATTGCTTCTATCTTTGTCAGGTCCTCTGATTCTCCATTTTCTTATATTACATATAAGAGAAAAATACACTCTTCAACCAAAAAAACACACTTACTAAACTCGGTACAAAGTTTCTCGTTTCTCAAAGTCTGCAATACCAACCTCAAGTGTTATCCGTGTGCCTCGTTTTATGGGGAGTTTACTAAGTTGTCATCAATGGAAATCACCGCGAATTCTCTAAGTAATTCTGGAATGCTCGTATTATCATGTCCATAAACATTGATGGAGCGTTAGTCATTGCAAAAGGCATCACTTAAAATTCATAATGCCCGTGGCTTGTTGATCAAACAAGTAATCCTAATGCTACCATATTTCTTCCAAAAAAACAACATAAGTGCACTTCCAGGAAAGGAAGCAAAGAAAAGAAAAATAAAATTAAAATTTCATAGTGGCGTCGCCCGGGTTTGAACCGGAGACCTTCAGTGTGTTAGATTGACGTGATAACCAACTACACCACGACACCATCTGCCCTTAAAACTGCAGCTTTCTATAATATTTAGGTCAATAATGTACGAATACATTTCGAAAATCCACGTCTTTCTTTTTTCACTGTTTTTTCTATGATTTGTTGAGGGTTCTTTCTTTTTTATGTAACACCAGTTCGAAGCAGAATTTTTTCTCTTATCTGATTTTGCATTTTGAATAGCATTTAATTGGGAATTTTATTAGCGAGTTTGAGAATTAAAATGAAAATGTGAACAATCATGTGAGATAAAAATAAAAAATTTGTTTTTAATGTGTCATGGTGTACAAATGATACTACCCCGAGCTTGTCTCCAACGAAGACTGGCATTCTCAAACTTTTAGCGCTCTCTTTAAGGCTACGATTTTCTTCTTCCCTATGGTTTCCTCAATCCAACTATGGATAGTGTCCTCAGGCATACGGTCCATCTCCTATATCTTGTCCTCCCAGGACATCTCCCGAGCCCGAACTTTGTTCTCGTCAGATAGAACAATATCTCGAGAAACACAGGCCATCTCCTCTAAGGAACTTTATTTCTGCCGTGCCTCCATAAGGTCATCATGAAGTGTAGCAAGAGGGAAATTATGTGCACTATCTAAGAAATCCAGCGTTCCTTCTCTCTCCGCAGATCGTCCACCACTGCTACAAGATCTCGAATTTATGAGGAGCTTCAGACAGGAGCATGGTGGCAACGTTTAAGGCCCGTTCCGCTTAAAAAAAAGGAAGGAATGGAAAACTCGTCACGAGAATGACTATCTAGAAGTTAAAATATAAGGAATCCTGAAAAGAACATGCATCACGAACTCTATAGAGACCCAAAGCTAACGTTTGATCGACGACACGCCCATTTATTCTATCTACCGTTAGTTCCACCCACTGCCAGCACCCTCGGCTTGCACTGATGTACCCTCTGTGGGAGGGAACGAGGAGTAAGGTCTCGAGGGGATCTAACTTCATGTGTTTGCATGGTCTGCGCCAAGTCTTGGGAAGATTCATCAATGAGATATACCTTTCTACATCAATACACATACCAAACCAATACCCGATGCATTGTTGTATGTTGTAAAAACCCATGATTCCTCTAGTAATGCTTAAACTCGAGCAGCAGTAAACGTTTCTTTCATTTTATGATAACACTCTTCACATTCTGAATTCCATTCAAATTTCACCTTCTTTTGTGCTAGTCATGTCAACGACACTTCTATTCTTGAGAAATCTTCTACAAACTTTCGGTAATACCCTGCTAATCCCAAGAAACTACGAATGTCTGCCACATTGCTCGGTCAAGGCAAATCCACGATTGCTTCTATCTTTGTCAGGTCCACTGATACTCCATTTGCTTACACTACATTTCCTAGAAAAATCACACTTACTGAACTCGGCATAAAGTTTCTCTTTCCTCAAAGTCTGCAATTCCAACCTCAAGTGTTATCCGTGTGCCTCATTTTATGGGGAGTATACTAAGATATAATCAATTCCAGAATGCTCGGTTAATCATGTCCATAAACACCGATTGAGCATTAGTAATTGAAAAAGACATCACCAAAAATTCATAATGCCCGTAGCTTGTTGATCAAACAAGTAATCCTCATGCTACCATATTTCTTCCTAAAAAAAACATCAGTGCACTTCAAGGAAATGAAGTGAAGAAAACAAAAAACAACCACAGAAAAGAACATTAAAATTTCATAGTGGCATCGCCCGAGTTTGAACCGGAGACCTTCAGTGTGTTAGACTGACATGATAACCAACTACACCACGACACAACCTCCCTTAAAAGCGCAGATTTCTACAATATTTATGTCAATAATGTACGAATACATTTCGAAAATCCACAGCTTTCTTTTTTCACTGCTTTTTCTAAGATTTGTTGAGGGTTCTTTCTTTTTATGTAACACCAATTCGAAGCTGAATTTTTGTTCTTATCTGCCTTTGCATTTGGTTACCTTTTAATATGATAATTTTATTAGCAAGTTTGAGAATGAAAATGAAAGGTGAAAAATCATGTCAGAGAAAAATTAAAAATTTGTATTTAATGTGTCATGGTGTACAAATGATACTACCCCGAGGCTTCATCGCTCTCTTTAAGGCCACGATTTTGTTCTTCCCTGTGGCTTCCTCAACCTAACCACAAACAGTTTCCTCAAGCATACGGTCCATCTCCTTTCTCTTGTCCTCTCGGGACATCTCCAGAGCCCGAGCTTTGTTCTCGGCAAACAGAACAACATGTCGAGACACACGGACCTCATCATCTAAGGAACTCCGTTTCTGATGTGCCTCCATATGGTCATCATGAAGAGTAGAAAACTAGAAATTATATGCACATGTCTAAGAAATCCAACGTTCCTTCTCTCTCCGCAGATCGTCCACCTCTGATACAAAATCTCGAACTTCGTGAGGAAGATCGGACGGGAGCATGGTGGCAACGTTCAATCTTAAAGATAAAATATAAGAAATCCTGAAAAGAACATACATCATGAACTCTATAGAGACCCAAAGCCAACATTTGATCGACGGTACGCCCGTTTAATCTACCCACCGTCAGTTCCACCCTCTGACCAACACCCTCGGCTTGCACTGACGTACATTCTAAGGTAGCGGAACGAGGAGCAAGGTCTCGAGGCGATCTAATTTCATGTGTCCCCATGGTCTGCGCCAAGTCTTGGGGAGATTCATCAATGAGATATGCCTTTCTACATCAATACACATCCCAAACCAATACCCGATGCATCGCTGTATATTGTAAAACCCCCTAATTCCTCTAGTAATGCAAAAACCAGAGCAGGAGTTATCGTTTATTTCATTTTCTGATAACACTCTTCACATTCTGAATTCCATTCAAATTTCACATTATTTTGTGTTAGTCGAGCCAACGGCACTACTATTCTTGAGAAATCTTTTATAAACTTTCTATAATACCCTGCTAATCCAAAGAAACTACGAATGTCTGCCACATTGGTCGGTCAAGGAAAATCCACGATTGCTTCTATCTTTGTCAGGTCCTCTGATTCTCCATTTTCTTATATTACATATAAGAGAAAAATACACTCTTCAACCAAAAAAACACACTTACTAAACTCGGTACAAAGTTTCTCGTTTCTCAAAGTCTGCAATACCAACCTCAAGTGTTATCCGTGTGCCTCGTTTTATGGGGAGTTTACTAAGTTGTCATCAATGGAAATCACCGCGAATTCTCTAAGTAATTCTGGAATGCTCGTATTATCATGTCCATAAACATTGATGGAGCGTTAGTCATTGCAAAAGGCATCACTTAAAATTCATAATGCCCGTGGCTTGTTGATCAAACAAGTAATCCTAATGCTACCATATTTCTTCCAAAAAAACAACATAAGTGCACTTCCAGGAAAGGAAGCAAAGAAAAGAAAAATAAAATTAAAATTTCATAGTGGCGTCGCCCGGGTTTGAACCGGAGACCTTCAGTGTGTTAGACTGACGTGATAACCAACTACACCACGACACCATCCGCCCTTAAAAGCACATCTTTCTATAATATTCATGTCAACAATGTACAAATACATTTAAAAAATCCACGGCTTTCTTTTTTCACTGCTTTTTCTATGATTTGTTGAGGGTTCTTTCTTTTTTACGTAACACCAATTAGAACCAGAATTTTTGTTCTTATCTTTCTTTGCATTTGGATTAGCTTTTAATTTGAGAATTTTATTAGCAAGTTTGAGAATTAAAATGAGAAGGTGAACAGTCATATGAGTGAAAAATAAAATTTTTGTATTTAAGGTGTCATGGGGTACAAATGATACTACCCCGAGCTTGTCACCAACGAAGATTGGCCTTCTCAAACTTTCAGCTCTTCATCGCTCTCTATAAGGCAACGATTTTCTTCTTCCCAATGGTTTCCTCAATCCAACTATAGGCAGTGTCCTCAGGCATACAGACCATCTCCTTTCTCTTGTCCTCCCGGGACATCTTCAGAGCCCGAGCTTTGTTCTCGGGAAACATGGGCATCCTCCTCTAAGGAACTCTGTTTCTGACGTGCCTCCATAAGGTCATCATGAAGTGTAGCAAGCTATAAATTATATGTACATGTCTAAGAAATCCAACATTCATTCTTTCTCCGCAGATCGCCCACCTCAGCTACAAGATTTCGTACTTCGTTATGAGGCTCAGATTGGAGCATGGGGGAAACGTTCAAGGCCTATTCCGCTTACAATAGACGAAGGGAAAATCAACACGAGCACGACAATCTACAAGAAAAAAATATAAGGATTCCTCAAAAGAACTTGTATCACGAACCCTATAGAGACCCAAAGCCAACATTTGATTGATGACACGCCCGTTTATTCTATCCACGTCGGGCTCCACTCTCGACCAAAGCAACCTGGGCTTGAAGTGACGTCCCTTCCGGGGTAGCGGAACGAGGAGAAAGGTCTCAATGGGATCTAACTTCACGTGTCCCTAACGTCTGCGCCAAGTTTTGGGGTGATTCATCAATGAGATTTACCTTTCTGTATCAATACACATCCCATCGAAAATCCGATGCATCTTTGTATTCACTTCTAAAACCCCTGATTGCTCTAGTAACGCCAAAACAAGATAAGTAGTAAACTTTTCTTTCAATTTCTAATAATAATCTTCACATTCATGAATTCCATTCAAATTTCACCTTCTTTTGTGTTAGTCGAGTCAACGGTGCTGCTATTCTTGAGAAATCTTCAAAAAACTTTCGACAATACACAGTTAATCCCAAGAAACTACGAATGTCTGCCACATTGGCCGCTCAAGGCAAATCCACGATTGCTTCTATCTTAGTCTGGTCCCCAGATACTCCATTTGCGTACATTATATATCCTAGAAAAATCACACTCTTCAACCAAAAATCAGACTTACTGCTCGTCATAAAGTTTCTCATTTCTCAAAGTCTGCAATACCAACCTCAAGTGTTATCTGTGTGCCACATTTTATGGGGAGTATACTAAGATGTCATCAATGGATATCACCGCGAACTTCTGTAAGTAATTCTGGAATGCTCGTATTATCACGTCCACAAACACTGATGGAGCGTTAGTCATTGCAAAAGGCATCACTAAAATTTCATAGTGGCGTCGCCCGGGTTTGAACCGGAGACCTTCAGTGTGTTAGACTGACGTGATAACCAACTACACCACGACACCATCTGCCCTTAAAAGCGCATCTTTCTATAATATTCATGTCAACAATGTACAAATACATTTCGAAAATCCACGGCTTTCTTTTTTCACTGCTTTTTCTATGATTTGTTGAGGGTTCTTTCTTTTTTTCGTAACACCAATTCGAACCAGAATTTTTGTTCTTATCTTTCTTCGCATTTGGATTAGCTTTTAATTTGAGAATTTTATTAGCAAGTTTAAATTGAGAAGGTGAACAGTCATATGAGTGAAAAATAAAATTTTTGTATTTAAGGTGTCATGGTGTACAAATGATACTACCCCGAGCTTGTCTCCAACGAAGATTGGCCTTCTCAAACTTTCAGCTCTTCATCGCTCTCTTTAAGGCAACGATTTTCATCTTCCCAATGGTTTCCTCAATCCAACTATAGGCAGTGTCCTCAGGCATACAGACCATCTCCTTTCTCTTGTCCTCCCGGGACATCTTCAGAGCCCGAGCTTTGTTCTCGGGAAACATGGGCATCCTCCTCTAAGGAACTCTGTTTCTGACGTGCCTCCATAAGGTCATCATGAAGTGTAGCAAGCTATAAATTATATGTACATGTCTAAGAAATCCAACATTCATTCTTTCTCCGCAGATCGCCCACCTCAGCTACAAGATTTCGTACTTCGTTATGAGGCTCAGATTGGAGCATGGGGGAAACGTTCAAGGCCTATTCCGCTTACAATAGACGAAGGGAAAATCAACACGAGCACGACAATCTACAAGAAAAAAATATAAGGATTCCTCAAAAGAACTTGTATCACGAACCCTATAGAGACCCAAAGCCAACATTTGATTGATGACACGCCCGTTTATTCTATCCACAGTCAGTTCCACTCCCTGACCAGCAACCTGGGCTTGAAGTGACGTCCCTTCCGGGGTAGCGGAACGAGGAGAAAGGTCTCAATGGGATCTAACTTCACGTGTCCCTAACGTCTGCGCCAAGTTTTGGGGTGATTCATCAATGAGATTTACCTTTCTGTATCAATACACATCCCATCGAAAATCCGATGCATCTTTGTATTCACTTCTAAAACCCCTGATTGCTCTAGTAACGCCAAAACAAGATAAGTAGTAAACTTTTCTTTCAATTTCTAATAATAATCTTCACATTCAGAATTCCATTCAAATTTCACCTTCTTTTGTGTTAGTCGAGTCAACGGTGCTGCTATTCTTGAGAAATCTTCAAAAAACTTTCGACAATACACAGTTAATCCCAAGAAACTACGAATGTCTGCCACATTGGCCGCTCAAGGCAAATCCACGATTGCTTCTATCTTAGTCTGGTCCCCAGATACTCCATTTGCGTACATTATATATCCTAGAAAAATCACACTCTTCAACCAAAAATCAGACTTACTGCTCGTCATAAAGTTTCTCATTTCTCAAAGTCTGCAATACCAACCTCAAGTGTTATCTGTGTGCCACATTTTATGGGGAGTATACTAAGATGTCATCAATGGATATCACCGCGAACTTCTGTAAGTAATTCTGGAATGCTCGTATTATCACGTCCACAAACACTGATGGAGCGTTAGTCATTGCAAAAGGCATCACTAAAATTTCATAGTGGCGTCGCCCGGGTTTGAACCGGAGACCTTCAGTGTGTTAGACTGACGTGATAACCAACTACACCACGACACCATCCGCCCTTAAAAGCACATCTTTCTATAATATTCATGTCAACAATGTACAAATACATTTAAAAAATCCACGGCTTTCTTTTTTCACTGCTTTTTCTATGATTTGTTGAGGGTTCTTTCTTTTTTTCGTAACACCAATTCGAACCAGAATTTTTGTTCTTATCTTTCTTCGCATTTGGATTAGCTTTTAATTTGAGAATTTTATTAGCAAGTTTAAATTGAGAAGGTGAACAGTCATATGAGTGAAAAATAAAATTTTTGTATTTAAGGTGTCATGGTGTACAAATGATACTACCCCGAGCTTGTCTCCAACGAAGATTGGCCTTCTCAAACTTTCAGCTCTTCATCGCTCTCTATAAGGCAACGACTTTCTTCTTCCCCATGGTTTCCTCAATCCAACTATAGGCAGTGTCCTCAGGCATACAATCCATCTCCTTTCTCTTGTCCTCCCAAGACATCTTCAGAGCCCGAGCTTGTTTTCGGCAAACAGAACAACATCTCGGGAAACACGGGCATCCTCCTCTAAGGAACTCTGTTTCTGACGTGCCTCCATAAGGTCATCATGAAGTGTAGCAAGCTAGAAATTATATGTACATGTCTAAGAAATCCAACGTTCATTCTTTCTCCGCAGATCGCCCACCTCAGCTACAAGTTTTCATACTTCGCATGAGGCTCAGACAGGAGCATGGCGGCAACGTTCAAGGCCTATTCCGCTTACAATAGAGGAAGGGAAAATCAACACGAGAATGACAATCTACAAGAAAAAATATAAGGATTCCTCAAAAGAACTTGTGTCACGAACCCCCGTAGAGACCCCAAAGCCAACATTTGATTGATGACACTCCCGCTTATTCTATCCACAGCCGCTCCACTCTCGACCAAAGAACCTCGGGCTTGAAGTGACGTCCCTTCCTGGGTAGCGGAACGAGGAGAAAGGTCTCAATGGGATCTAACTTCATGTGTCCCTAACGTCTGCGCCAAGTTTTGTGGTGATTCATCAATGACATAGATCTTTCTGTATCACTGCACATCCCATCGAATATCCGATGCATCTTTTTACACACTGCTAAAACCCCTGATTGCTCTGGAAACGCCAAAACCAGATAAGTAGTAAACTTTTCTTTCAATTTCTAATAATAATCTTCACATTCTGAATTCCATTCAAATTTCACCTTCTTTTGTGTTAGTCGAGTCAACGGTGCTGCTATTCTTGAGAAATCTTCTACAAACTTTCGGCAATACACTGTTAATCCCAAGAAACTACGAATGTCTGCCACATTGGCCGCTCAAGGCAAATCCACGATTGCTTCTATCTTTGTCTGGTCCCCAGATACTCCATTTGCGTACATTATATATCCTAGAAAAATCACACTCATAAACCAAAAATCAGACTTACTGAACTCGTCATAAAGTTTCTCATTTCTCAAAGTCTGCAATACCAACCTCAAGTGTTATCCGTGTGCATCATTTTATGGGGAGTATACTAATATGTCATCAATGGATATCACCGCGAACTTCTAAATAATTCTGGAATGCTTGTATTATCACGTCCATAAACACTGATGGAGCATTAGTCATTGCAAAAGGCATAACTAAATATTCATAATGCCCGTGGCTTGTTGATCAAACAAGTAATCCTAATGCTACCATATTTCTTCCAAAAAAAACAACATAAGTGCACTTCCAGGAAAGGAAGCGAAGAAAAGAAAATCAAAATTAAAATTTCATAGTGGCGTCGCCCGGGTTTGAACCGGAGACCTTCAGTGTGTTAGACTGACGTGATAACCAACTACACCACGACACCATCTGCCCTTAAAAGCGCATCTTTCTATAATATTCATGTCAACAATGTACAAATACATTTCGAAAATCCACGGCTTTCTTTTTTCACTGCTTTTTCTATGATTTGTTGAGGGTTCTTTCTTTTTTTCGTAACACCAATTCGAACCAGAATTTTTGTTCTTATCTTTCTTTGCATTTGGATTAGCTTTTAATTTGATAATTTTATTAGCAAGTTAGAGAATTAAAATGAAAAGGTGATCAGTCGTGTGAGTGAAAAATAAAATTTTTGTATTTAAGGTGTCATGGTGTACAAATGATACTACCCCGAGCTTGTCTCCAACGAAGAGTGGCCTTCTGAAACTTTCAGCTCTTCATCGCTCTCTTTAAGGCAACGATTTTCTTCTTCCCCATGGTTTCCTCAATCCAACTATAGGCAGTGTCCTCAAGCATACAGTCCATCTCCTTTCTCTTGTCCTCCCGGGACATCTTCAGAGCCCGAGCTTTGTTCTCGGCAAACGGAACAACATCTCGGGAAACACGGGCATCCTCCTCTAAGGAACTCTTTTTCTGACGTGCCTCCGTAAGGTCATCATGAAGTGTAGCAAGCAAGAAATTATATGTACATGTCTAAGAAATCCAACGTTCATTCTTTCTCAGCAGATCGCCCACCTCAGCTACAAGATTTCATACTTCGTTATGAGGCTCAGACAGGAGCATGGTGGCAACGTTCAAGGCCTATTCCGCTTACAATAGAGGAAGGGAAAATCAACACGAGAATGACAATCTACAAGAAAAAATATAAGGATTCCTCAAAAGAACTTGTATCACGAACCCTATAGAGACCCAAGGCCAACATTTGATTGATGACACTCCCGTTTATTCTATCCACAGTCAGTTCCACTCCCTGACCAGCAACCTGGGCTTGAAGTGACGTCCCTTCCGGGGTAGCGGAACGAGGAGAAAGGTCTCAATGGGATCTAACTTCATGTGTCCCTAACGTCTGCGCCAAGTTTTGGGGTGATTCATCAATGAGATTTACCTTTCTGTATCAATACATATCCCATCGAAAATCCGATGCATCTTTGTATACACTGCTAAAACCCCTGATTGCTCTAGTAACGCCAAAACCAGATAAGTAGTAAACTTTTCTTTCAATTTCTAATAATAATCTTCACATTCCGAATTCCATTCAAATTTCACCTTCTTTTGTGTTAGTCGAGTCAACGGTGCTGCTATTCTTGAGAAATCTTCTACAAACTTTCGGCAATACACTGTTAATCCCAAGAAACTACGAATGTCTGCCACATTGGCCGCTCAAGGCAAATCCACGATTGCTTTTATCTTTGTCTGGTCCCCAGAAACTCCATTTGCGTACATTATATATCCTAGAAAAATCACACTCATAAACCAAGAATCAGACTTACTGAACTCGTCATAAAGTTTCTCATTTCTCAAAGTCTGCAATACCAACCTCAAGTGTTATCCGTGTGCATCATTTTATGGGGAGTATACTAATATGTCATCAATGGATATCACCGCGAACTTCTCTAAATAATTCTGGAATGCTTGTATTATCACGTCCATAAACACTGATGGAGCATTAGTCATTGCAAAAGGCATAACTAAATATTCATAATGCCCGTGGCTTGTTGATCAAACAAGTAATCCTAATGCTACCATATTTCTTCCAAAAAAAACAACATAAGTGCACTTCCAGGAAAGGAAGCGAAGAAAATAAAATACAAATTAAAATTTCATTGTGGCGTCGCCCGGGTTTGAACCGGAGACCTTCAGTGTGTTAGACTGACGTGATAACCAACTACACCACGACACCATCTGCCCTTAAAAGCGCATCTTTCTATAATATTCATGTCAACAATGTAAAAATACATTTCGAAAATCCACGGCTTTCTTTTTTCACTGCTTTTTCTATGATTTGTTGAGGGTTCTTTCTTTTTTTCGTAACACCAATTCGAACCAGAATTTTTGTTCTTATCTTTCTTCGCATTTGGATTAGCTTTTAATTTGAGAATTTTATTAGCAAGTTTAAATTGAGAAGGTGAACAGTCATATGAGTGAAAAATAAAATTTTTGTATTTAAGGTGTCATGGTGTACAAATGATACTACCCCGAGCTTGTCTCCAACGAAGATTGGCCTTCTCAAACTTTCAGCTCTTCATCGCTCTCTATAAGGCAACGACTTTCTTCTTCCCCATGGTTTCCTCAATCCAACTATAGGCAGTGTCCTCAGGCATACAATCCATCTCCTTTCTCTTGTCCTCCCAGGACATCTTCAGAGCCCGAGCTTTGTTCTCGGCAAACAGAACAACATCTCGGGAAACACGGGCATCCTCCTCTAAGGAACTCTGTTTCTGACGTGCCTCCATAAGGTCATCATGAAGTGTAGCAAGCTAGAAATTATATGTACATGTCTAAGAAATCCAACGTTCATTCTTTCTCCGCAGATCGCCCACCTCAGCTACAAGTTTTCATACTTCGTTATGAGGCTCAGACAGGAGCATGGCGGCAACGTTCAAGGCCTATTCCTCTTACAATAGAGGAAGGGAAAATCAACACGAGAATGACAATCTACAAGAAAAAAATATAAGGATTCCTCAAAAGAACTTGTGTCACGAACCCTGTAGAGTCCCAAAGCCAACATTTGATTGATGACACTCCCGTTTATTCTATCCACAGTCAGTTCCACTCCCTGACCAGCAACCTGGGCTTGAAGTGACGTCCCTTCCGGGGTAGCGGAACGAGGAGAAAGGTCTCAATGGAATCTAACTTCATGTGTCCCTAACGTCTGCGCCAAGTTTTGGGGTGATTCATCAATGAGATTTACCTTTCTGTATCAATACATATCCCATCGAAAATCCGATGCATCTTTGTATACACTGCTAAAACCCCTGATTGCTCTAGTAACGCCAAAACCAGATAAGTAGTAAACTTTTCTTTCAATTTCTAATAATAATCTTCACATTCTGAATTCCATTCAAATTTCACCTTCTTTTGTGTTAGTCGAGTCAACGGTGCTGCTATTCTTGAGAAATCTTCTACAAACTTTCGACAATACACTGTTAATCCCAAGAAACTACGAATGTCTGCCACATTGGCCGCTCAAGGCAAATCCACGATTGCTTTTATCTTTGTCTGGTCCCCAGAAACTCCATTTGCGTACATTATATATCCTAGAAAAATCACACTCATAAACCAAAAATCAGACTTACTGAACTCGTCATAAAGTTTCTCATTTCTCAAAGTCTGCAATACCAACCTCAAGTGTTATCCGTGTGCATCATTTTATGGGGAGTATACTAATATGTCATCAATGGATATCACCGCGAACTTCTCTAAATAATTCTGGAATGCTTGTATTATCACGTCCATAAACACTGATGGAGCATTAGTCATTGCAAAAGGCATCACTAAATATTCATAATGCCCGTGGCTTGTTGATCAAACAAGTAATCCTAATGCTACCATATTTCTTCCAAAAAAAACAACATAAGTGCACTTCCAGGAAAGGAAGCGAAGAAAATAAAATACAAATTAAAATTTCATTGTGGCGTCGCCCGGGTTTGAACCGGAGACCTTCAGTGTGTTAGACTGACGTGATAACCAACTACACCACGACACCATCTGCCCTTAAAAGCGCATCTTTCTATAATATTCATGTCAACAATGTAAAAATACATTTCGAAAATCCACGGCTTTCTTTTTTCACTGCTTTTTCTATGATTTGTTGAGGGTTCTTTCTTTTTTTCGTAACACCAATTCGAACCAGAATTTTTGTTCTTATCTTTCTTTGCATTTGGATTAGCTTTTAATTTGAGAATTTTATTAGCAAGTTAGAGAATTAAAATGAAAAGGTGAACAGTCATGTGAGTGAAAAATAAAATTTTTGTATTTAAGGTGTCATGGTGTACAAATGATACTACCCCGAGCTTGTCTCCAACGAAGAGTGGCCTTCTGAAACTTTCAGCTCTTCATCGCTCTCTTTAAGGCAACGATTTTCTTCTTCCCCATGGTTTCCTCAATCCAACTATAGGCAGTGTCCTCAGGCATACAATCCATCTCCTTTCTCTTGTCCTCCCGGGACATCTTCAGAGCCCGAACTTTGTTCTCGGCAAACGGAACAACATCTCGGGAAACACGGGCATCCTTCTCTAAGGAACACTTTTTTTGACGTGCCTCCGTAAGGTCATCATGAAGTGTAGCAAGCTAGAAATTATATGTACATGTCTAAGAAATCCAACGTTCATTCTTTCTCCGCAGATCGCCCACCTCAGCTACAAGATTTCGTACTTCGTTATGAGGCTGAGACAGGAGCATGGTGGCAACGTTCAAGGCCTATTCCGCTTACAATAGAGGAAGGGAAAATCAACACGAGAATGACAATCTACAAGAAAAAATATAAGGATTCCTCAAAAGAACTTGTATCACGAACCCTATAGAGACCCAAAGCCAACATTTGGTTGATGACACGCCCATTTATTCTATCCACAGTCAGTTCCACTCCCTGACCAGCAACCTGGGCTTGAAGTGACGTCCCTTCCGGGGTAGCGGAACGAGGAGAAAGGTCTCAATGGGATCTAACTTCATGTGTCCCTAACGTCTGCGCCAAGTTTTGGGGTGATTCATCAATGAGATATAGCTTTCTGTATCACGACACATCCCATCGAATATCCGATGCATCTTTGTATACACTGTTAAAACCCTTGATTGCTCTAGTAACGGCAAAACCAGAGAAGTACTAAACTTTTCTTTCAATTTCTTATAATAATCTTCACATTCTGAATTCCATTCAAATTTCACCTTCTTTTGTGTTAGTCGAGTCAACAGTGCTGCTATTCTTGAGAAATCTTCTACAAACTTTCGGCAATACACTGTTAATCCCAAGAAACTACGAATGTCTGCCACATTGGACGGTCAAGGCAAATCCACGATTGCTTCTATCTTTGTCTGGTCCCCAGATACTCCATTTGCGTACATTACATATCCTAGAAAAATCACACTCTTCCACCAAAAATCAGACTTACTGAACTCGTCATAAAGTTTCTCATTTCTCAAAGTCTGCAATACCAACCTCAAGTGTTATCCGTGTGCATCAATTTATGGGGAGTATACTAATATGTCATCAATGGATATCACCGCGAACTTGTCTAAATAATTCTGGAATGCTCGTATTATCACGTCCATAAACACTAATGGAACGTTAGTCATTGCAAAAGGCATCACTAAAAATTCATAATGCCCGTGGCTTGTTGATCAAACAAGTAATCCTAATGCTACCATATTTCTTCCAAAAAAACAACATAAGTGCACTTCCAAAAAAGGAAGTGAAGAAAAGAAAAAAAAAAATTAAAATTTCATAGTTGCGTCGCCCGGGTTTGACCCAGAGACCTTCAGTGTGTTAGACTGACGTGATAACCAACTACACCACGACACCATCTACCCTTAAAAGCGCATCTTTCTATAATATTCATGTCAACAATGTACAAATACATTTCGAAAATCCACGGCTTTCTTTTTTCACTTCTTTTTCAATGATTTGTTGAGGGTTCTTTCTTTTTTACGTAAAAAAAAAAAACCAGAATTTTTGTTCTTATCTTTCTTTGCATTTAGATTAGCTTTTAATTTGAGAATTTTATTAGCAAGTGTGAGAATTAAATTGAGAAGGTGAACAGTCATATGAGTGAAAAATAAAATTTTTGTATTTATGGGGTCATGGTGTACAAATGATACTACCCCGAGCTTGTCTCCAACGAAGATTGGCCTTCTCAAACTTTCAGCTCTTCATCGCTCTCTATAAGGCAACGATTTTCTTCTTCCCCATGGTTTCCTCAATCCAACTATAGGCAGTGTCCTCAGGCATACAGTCCATCTCCTTTCTCTTGTCCTCCCGGGACATCTTCAGAGCCCGAGCTTTGTTCTCGGCAAACGGAACAAATCTCGGGAAACACGGTCATCCTCCTCTTAGGAACTCTGTTTCTGACGTGCCTCCATAAGGTCATCATGAAGTGTAGCAAGCTAGAAATTATATCTACATGTCTAAGAAATCCAACGTTCATTCTTTCTCCGCAGATCGCCCACCTCAGCTACAAGATTTCGTACTTCGTTATGAGGCTCAGACAAGAGCATGGTGACAACGTTCAAGGCCTATTCCGCTTACAATAGAGGAAGGGAAAATCAACACGAGAATGACAATCTACAAGAAAAAATATAAGGATTCCTCAAAAGAACTTGTATCACGAACCCTATAGAGACCCAAAGCCAACATTTGATTGACGATACGCCCGTTTATTCGATCCACAGTCAGTTCCACTCCCTGACCATCAACCTGGGCTTGAAGTGACGTCCCTTCCGGGGTAGCGGAACGAGGAGAAAGGTCTCAATGGAATCTAACTTCATGTGTCCCTAACGTCTGCGCCAAGTTTTGGGGTGATTCATCAATGAGATATACCTTTTTGTATCAATACACATCCCATAGAATATCCGATGCATCTTTGTATACACTGTTAAAACCCCTGATTGCTTTAGTAACGGCAAAACCATAGAAGTACTAAACTTTTCTTTCAATTTCTTATAATAATCTTCACATTCTGAATTCCATTCAAATTTCACCTTCTTTTGTGTTAGTCGAGTCAACGGTGCTGCTATTCTTGAGAAATCTTCTACATACTTTCGGTAATACACTGTTAATCCCAAGAAACTACGAATGTCTGCCACATTGGCCGGTCAAGGCAAATCCACGATTGCTTCTATCTTTGTCTGGTCCCCAGATACTCCATTTGCGTACATTACATATCCTAGAAAAATCACTCTTCAACCAAAAATCAGACTTACTGAACTCGTCATAAAGTTTCTCATTTCTCAAAGTCTGCAATACCAACCTGTTCCACATTTTATGGGGAGTATACTAAGATGTCATCAATGGATATGACCGCGAACTTCTCTAAGTAATTCTGGAATGCTCGTATTATCACGTCCATAAACACTGATGGAGCGTTAGTCATTGCAAAAGGCATCAATAAAAATTCATAATGCCCGTGGCTTGTTGATCAAACAAGTAATCCTAATGCTACCATATTTCTTCCAAAAAAACAACATAAGTGCACTTCCAGGAAAGGAAGTGAAGAAAAGAAAAATAAAATTAAAATTTCATAGTGGCGTCGCCCGGGTTTGAACCGGAGACCTTTTGTGTGTTAAAATGACGTGATAACCAACTAGACCACGACACCATCTGCCCTTAAAAGCGCATCTTTCTATAATATTCATGTCAACAATGTACAAATACATTTCGAAAATCCACGACTTTCTTTTTTCACTGCTTTTTCTATGATTTGTTGAGGGTTCTTTCTTTTTTACGTAACACCAATTCGAACCAGAATTTTTGTTCTTATCTTTCTTTGCATTTGGATGAGCTTTTAATTTGAGAATTTTATTAGCAAGTTTGAGAATTAAAAGGACAAGGTGAACAGTCATGTGAGTGAAAAATAAATTTTTTGTATTTAATGTGTCATGGTGTACAAATGATACTACCCCGAGCTTGTCGCCAACGAAAAGTGGCCTTCAAAAACTTTCAGCGCTTCATCGCTCTCTTTAAGGCAACGATTTTCTTCTTCCCTATGGTTTCCTCAATCCAACTATAGGCAGTGTCCTCAGGCATACAGTCCATCTCCTTTCTCTCGTCCTCCCGGAACAAATCTCGGGAAACACGGTCATCCTCCTCTAAGGAACTCTGTTTCTGACGTGCCTCCATAAGGTCACCATGAAGTGTAGAAAGCTAGAAATTATATGTACATGTCTAAGAAATCCAACATTCATTCTTTCTCCGCAGATCGCCCACCTCAGCTACAAGATCTCGTACTTCGTTATGAGGCTCAGAAAGGAGCATGGTAGCAACGTTCAAGGCCTATTCCGTTTACAATAGAGGAAGGGAAAATCAACACGAGAATGACAATCCACAAGAAAAAATATAAGGATTCCTCAAAAGAACTTGTATCACGAACCCTATAGAGACCCAAAGCCAACATTTGATTGACGATACGCCCGTTTATTCGATCCACAGTCAGTTCCACTCCCTGACCATCAACCTGGGCTTGAAGTGACGTCCCTTCCGGGGTAGCGGAACGAGGAGAAAGGTCTCAATGGGATCTAACTTCATGTGTCCCTAACGTCTGCGCCAAGTTTTGGGGTGATTCATCAATGAGATATACCTTTTTGTATCAATACACATCCCATAGAATATCCGATGCATCTTTGTATACACTGTTAAAACCCCTGATTGCTTTAGTAACGGCAAAACCATAGAAGTACTAAACTTTTCTTTCAATTTCTTATAATAATCTTCACATTCTGAATTCCATTCAAATTTCACCTTCTTTTGTGTTAGTCGAGTCAACGGTGCTGCTATTCTTGAGAAATCTTCTACATACTTTCGGTAATACACTGTTAATCCCAAGAAACTACGAATGTCTGCCACATTGGCCTGTCAAGGCAAATCCACGATTGCTTCTATCTTTGTCTGGTCCCCAGATGCTCCATTTGCGTACATTACATATCCTAGAAAAATCACACTCTTCAACCAAAAATCAGACTTACTGATCTTGTCATAAAGTTTCTCGTTTCTCAAAGTCTGCAATACCAACCTCATGTGTTATCCGTTTGCCTCATTTTATGGGTAGTATACTAAGATGTCATCAATGGAAATCACCGCGAACTTCTCTAAGTAATTCCGGAATGCTCGTATTATCATGTCTATAAGCACTGATGGAGCGTTGGTCATTACAAAAGGCATCACCAAAAATTCAAAATGCCCGTAGCTTGTTGATCAAACAAGTAATCCTAATGCTACCATATTTCTTCCAAAAAAATAACATAAGTACACTTCCATGAAAGGAAGTGAAGAAAAGAAAAATAACATTAAAATTTCATAGTGGCGTCGCCCGGGTTTGAACCGGAGACCTTCAGTGTGTTAGACTGACGTGATAACCAACTACACCACGACACCATTTGCCCTTAAAAGCGCATCTTTCTAAAATATTCATGTCAACAGTGTACGAATACATTTCGAAAATCCACGGCTTTCTTTTTTCACTGCTTTTTCTGTGATTTGTTGAGGGTCCTTTCTTTTTTACGTAACACCAATTCGAAACAGAATTTTTGTTCTTATCTTTCTTTGCATTTGGATTCACATTTAATTTGAGAATTTTATTAGCAAGTTTGAGAATTAAAATGAAAAGGTGAAAATTCATGTGAGAGAAAAAAAAATTGGATTTCATGTGTCATGGTGCACAAATGATAATACCCCGAGCTTGTCTCCAACGAAGACTGGCCTTCTCAAACTTTCAACGCTTCATCGCTCTCTTTAAGGCCACAATTTTCTTATTCCCTAAGGTTTCCTCAATCCAACTATGGACAGTATCGTCAGGCATACGATCCATCTCCTTTCTCTTCTCCTCCCGGGACATCTCTAGAGCCCGAGCTTTGTTCTTGGCAAACAGAACAACATCTCGGGAAACACGGGCCTCTTCCTCTAAGGAACTCTGTTTCTGACGTGCCTCCATATGGTCATCATGAAATGTAGCAAGCTATAAATTATATGCACATGTCTAAAAAATCCAACGTTCATTCTCTCTCCGCAGATCGTCCACCTCTGCTACAAGATCTCGAACTTCATGAGAAGGCTCAGACAGGAGCATGGTGGCAACGTTCAAGGCCCGTTCCGATTACAATAGAAGAAGGGAAAACTCAACACGAGAATGACTATCTACAAGATCAAATATAAGGAATCCTGAAAAGAAAATGCATCACGAAGTCTATAGAGACCCAAAGCCAACGTTTGATCGACGGTACACCCGTTTATTCTAGCCCACCGTCAGTTCCACCCCTTGACCAGCACCCTCGACTTGCACTGACGTACCCTATGGGGAGCGGAACGAGGAGCAAGGGCTCGAGGTGATCTAACTTCATATGTCCCCATGTTATGCGCCAAGTCTTGGGGAGATTCATCAATGAGATATACCTTTTTGCATCAATACACATCCAAAACCAATTCCCGATGCATCACTGTATATTGTAAAATCCCATGATTGCTCTAGTAACGCCAAAACCAAAGCAGTAGCAAATGTTACTTTCATTTTATGGTACCACTCTTCACATTTGAATTACATTCCAATTTCACCTTCTTTTGTGTTAGTCGAGTCAACGACGCTGCTATTCTTGAGAAATCTTCTACAAACTTTCGGTAATAAACTGCTAATCCCAAGAAACTACAAATGTCAGCAACATTGACCGGTCAAGGCAAACCCATGATTGCTTCTATCTTTGTCAGGTCCACTGATACTCTGTTTGAGTACATTACATATCCTCGAAAAATCACATTCTTCAACCAAAATTCACTCTTCAACAAAAAATCACACTTACTGAACTTGGTGAAAAGTTTTTCCTTTCTCAAAGTCTGCAACACCAACCTCAACTGTTATCCGTGTGCCTCATTTCTAAGTAATTCCGGAATGCTCGGTTCATCGTGTCCATAAACACCGATGGAGCGTTAGTCATTACTAAAGGCATCACCAAAAATTCATAATGCCCGTAGCTTGTTGATCAAACAAGCAATCCTCATGCTACCATATTGTTTCCAAAAAAAAACAACATCAGTGCAAAGGAAGTGATGAAAACAAAAATAACCAGAGAAAAGAATATTAAAATTTCATAGTGTCGTCGCCGGGTTCGAACCGGAGACCTTCAGTGTGTTAGGCTGACATGTTAACCAACTACACCACAACACCATCTGCGTTAAAAAGCTCACCTTTCTATAATATTCATGTCAACAATGTACGAATACATTTTGAAAATCCACGACTTTCTTTTTTCTCTGCAATTTCTATGATTTGTTGAGGGTTCTTTCTTATTTATGTAACATCAATTCGAAGCAGGATTTTTTTTCTTATCAGCCTTTGCATTTGGATTAGCTTTTAATTTGAGAATTTTATTAGCAAGTTTGAGAATTAAAATGAAAAGGTGAAAAATCATGTGTGAGAAAAAAAAAATTGTATTTAATGTGTCATGGTGTACAAATGATACTACCCCGAGCTTGTCTCCAACGAAGACTGGCCTTCTCAAACTATCAGCGCTTCATCGCTCTGTTTAAGGGCACAATTTTCTTATTCCCTATGGTTTCCTCAATCCAACCATGGACAGTATCGCCAGGCATACGATCCATCTCATATATCTTCTCCTCCCGGGACATCTCAGAGCCCGAGCTTTGTTCTTGGCAAACAGAACAACATCTCGGGAAATACGGGCCTCTTCCTCTAAGGAACTCTGTTTCTGACGTGCCTCCATATGGTCATCATGAAGTGTAGCAAGCTAGAAATTATATGCACATGTCTAAAAAATCCAACGTTCATTCTCTCTCCGCAGATCGTCCACCTCTGCTACAAGATCTCGAACTTCGTGAGAAGGCTCAGACAGAAGCATGGTGGCAACGTTCAAGGTCCGTTCCGATTACAATAGAAGAAGGGAAAACTCAACACGAGAAAGACTATCTACAAGATCAAATATAAGGAATCCTGAAAAGAATATGCATCACGAAGTCTATAGAAACCCAAAGCCAACGTTTGATCGACGGTACGCCCGTTTATTCTACCCACTGTTAGTTCCACCCCTTGACCAGCACCCTCGGCTTGCACTGACGTACCCTATGGGGAGCGGAACGAGGAGCAAGGTCTCGAGGGGATCTAACTCCATGTGTCCCCATGGTATGCACCAAGTCCTAGGGAGATTCATCAATGAGATATACCTTTCTGCATCAATACACATCCTAAACAAATACCCGATGCATCACTGTATATTGTAAAACCCGAGAAGGGAAAACTCAACACGAGAATGACTATCTACAAGACAAAATATAAGGATTCCTGAAAAGAACATGCATCACGAACTCTCTAGAGAGCCAAATCCAACATTTGATCGACAGTACGCCTATTTAATCTACCTAAACTCAGTTCCACGCCGTGACCATCACCCTCGGCTTGCACTAATGGCTCTTCATCGCTCTCTTTAAGGCCACGATTTTCTTCTTCCCTATGGTTTCCTCAATCCAACTACAAACATTATCCTCAGGCATACGGTCCCTATCCTTTTTCTTGTCCTCTCGGGACATCTCCAGAGCCCGAGCTTTGTTTTCGAAAAATAGAAAAACATCTCGGGAAACACGGGCCTCCTCCTCTAAGGAACTATGTTTCCAACGATACTTCTCTCTCCACAGACCATCTACCTCTGCTACAAGTTCTTGAACTTCGCGAGGAGGCTCAGACAAGAGCATGTTGGAAACTTTCAATGCACGTCCCGCTTACAAAAGAGGAAGGGGAAAGTTCAACACGAGAATGACTATCTACAAAATAAAATATAAAGAATCCTGAAAAGAACATGCATCACAAACTCTATAGAGACCCAAAGCCAACATTTGATCGATGACACACCCATTTATTCTATCCATGTGTCTTGAAAAGAACATGCATCACGTCTCGAGGTGATCTAACTTCATGTGTCCCAATGGTCAGTGCCAAGTCTTGGGCAGATTCATCAATGAGATATACCTTTCCACATCAATACACATCCCAAACCAATACCCGATGCATCGCTATATATTGTAAAAACCACCGATTCCTCTAGTAACACCAAAACCAGAGCAGTAGTAAACTTTTCTTTTTGTTTTTGATAACACTCTTCACATTCTGAATTCCATTCAAGTTTTACCTTCTTTTGTGTTAGTCGAGTCAACGGCATTGCTATTCTTGAGAAATATTCTACAAACTTTCAGTAATACCCTGCTAATCCCAAGAAACTACGAATGTCTACCACATTGGTAGAGAACAAAGCTTGGGCATTGGAGTTGTTCCGGGAGGACAAAAGAAAGGAGATGGATCGTATGCCTGAGGACAACTGTCTGTAGTTGGATTGAGGAAACCATAGGGAAGATGAAAATCGTGTCCTGAAAGAGAGCGATGAAGCGCTGAAAATTTGAGAAGGCCAGTCTTCGTTAGAGACAAGCTCGGGGTAGTATCATTTGTACACCATGACACATTAAATACAAATTTTTTTTTCTTTCACATGATTGTTCACCTTTTCATTTTAATTCTCAAACTTCCTAATAAAATTCCCAAATTAAAAGCTAATCCAAATTCAAAGGCAGATAAGAACAAAAATTATGCTTCGAATTGGTGTTACATAAAAAAGAAAGAACCCTCACCAAATCATAGAAAAAGCAGTGGAAAAAGAAACCCATGGATTTTTGAAATGTATTCGTAAATTATTGTAATGTAAGCAAGTGGAGTATCAGTGGACCTGACAAAGATAGAAGCAATCGTGGATCTGCCTTGACCAACCAATGTGGAAATCATTCGTAGTTTCTTGGGATTAGTAGGGTATTGCCTAAAGTGTGTAGAATATTTCTCAAGAATAGCAGTGTCGTTGACTCGACTAACACAAACGAAGGTGAAATTTGAATGGAATTCAAAATGTGAAGAGTGTTATCAGAAACTGAAAGAAAAGTTTACTACAGCCCCTGTTTTGGCGTTACTAGAGGAATCATGGGTTTTTTTACAATGTACAATGATGCATCGGGTATTGGTTTGGGATGTGTATTAATGCATAAAGGTATATCTCATTGATGAATCTCCCCAAGACTTGGCGCTGATCATTTGGACACATGAAGTTAGATCTCCTCGAGACCTTGCTCCTCTTTCCGCTCCCCAGAGGGTACATCAGTGCAAGCCGAGGTTGCTTGTCAGGGGGTGGAACAGACTGTGGATTGAATAGACGGGCATACCGTCAATCAAATGTTGGCTTTGGGTCTCTATAGTGTTCGTGATGCATGTTATTTTCAGGATTCCATATATTTTATCTTGTAGATAGTCATTCTCATGTTGAAATTTGGAATCTAGCAATGGTGCTAGTCGGCTAGCCACAACTTTAGAAATGATTTTACTAGTAAAATTGCATAAAGAAATTGGGCGGAACTCACCAAAAGTGTCCGGGTTGTCCGTCTTTGGTATGAGAACAAGGAAAGAACTAGATGTAGATCGCGAAAGGGGCAAACCAGCCCAGAAGTCTTGTACTGCCCGTACTACGTTGTCTGCTACTATCTCCCAACACGACTGAAAAAACCTGCTTGTGAATCCATCCGACTGCTGCACTAGAAGGGGCTTAGAGCAAAAGATCGCTCCTTAATTTCCTGAGCATTCGGGAGAGAGTCTATAGAGCGGTTTTCCATATCAGAAATACATTGTGGTATCAAATCTAGAAGCTGATCATCCGTCTGCGAACTAGGATCTGAAGCAAATAAATGATCATAATACTTTACCCCCTCTGCCCCAATGGCCTCGGGAGTGGTATGAAAAGTCCCATCTGAAGAGATAATTTTGTTATCTTTTCGCCAACTGCAACACGGCGAAATGTTTATGGTTGCATAGTTGTGCCTTGTTTGGAATAGTATGTACCACATTCAGGTATGACTCTCTTCGCTCTCTTTTAAATTTTATATGGTGGAAAGGGCGAGATAGGGGTCGCAACATTAATTCTATCGCTATTGCAAGTATTTGTTGGATACTTTGGAGACACCGCTCGCTTTGTTTATGATTGAAAGAGGTCGGGTATTTCCAGTCTGATTTATGAATTTGATGGCTTTCTCTTCCCGATTTTGCAAAAAGCGGGACTCTCTGACATATAAACAGGTGGGTCATGTCTGGTCCTCCCCCGTGCAATGTCGGTTACTTGGAAGGGCAGCGTAAATAGGATTATTCTCAATATTGATGGAGCAGCAAGAGGAAATCCGGGCATCTCGGGACATATAAACAGGTGGGTCACGTCTGGTCCTCCCCCGTGCAATGTCGGTTACTTGGAAGGGCAACGTAAATAGGATTATTCTCAATATTGATGGAGCAGCAAGAGGAAATCCGGGCATCTCGGGAGCTGGTGGAATTTTGTGGTCACCATCTGGTAGGTTCATCTGGGCTTTCTCGTCTTTTCTTGGTGAGAATAATACCAACTCGGTGGCTGAAATTGAAGCAATGATTATGGGCATAAATCATGCTTCCATCTTGGGTTATCACGATGTGAGTATTCAGACTGACTCCAAATTTCTCAATGATTCCATTCATGCGGGTAAAGTGTCGTCATGGAGACTAGACCATATTTTTCAAAGACTTTTGCGCATCATTGGAAATTCTACAGTTCAGCATATTTTTAGAGAGGCAAATACGGTTGCAGACAGTCTTGCTAATGCGGCTTGTGACTCAAGATCTTCAATTGTTTTCTCACACTATCATCTCCTGCCATACCTCACCGAGGTCCATGTCATTTAGATGCTGAGGGTACTGCTTATATTAGAAAGGTTAATTCTTAGGTGCTTAGTGCCTTTTATTGTCTTTCATTTTTGTTTGACCCGTCTGTGGATAAAGGTTGTGTCTTTTCTGTTTTGCATTTAGCATAGCCTTTTATTGTATCACCCTTGCACGTAATTATAAATGTTCAAGGTTTCATATTCGCATCCTTTGATGTACTTGAGAGGTACGGTTTAAGTCCCCCTCCCATCCCATGTTTTTGCCGTTTTTGGCTTAAAATTAATGATACGGGGGCCCGCCCCACCACGCTAGTGGCATTTATTAAAAAAAAAAAAACTATATTCTTAACCAACTACTTGAGGAAAAGACCTGTTTTGTTTTGTTTATATATAGTCTCTTAGTCTCCCTCTAGGTGTCACATAAGTTTTTAATCGTTGCTTGCATATGCCTTGTAAATGATGTCTTATTAGGACACGAGAAAAGTATCAACGATGTTACACAAAAGGCAAACGCACACACAAAGAAAACGAGAAATATCCCTTCACCAACAACTACTCTCATCCATTCGCCATTGATGATGATTAGAGGAGACGGTTAAAAAGTGAGGAAGGAAGATAAGAAGTTCTCGGTGTGTCTCTCTTCAATAAGGACACAATGTTGGAAGCGGAACCAATTGAATAGGACGCAACAATGTTGGAAGCAAAGCCAATGCATTAGCCAAACACAGAGAAAATGAGAAATCTCACTTCACCAACAACCAAGGAAAGCATTAAAAGGTGAAGAAGAAGATGGAAGTCTCTTTGTTGCTCTCTTCTAGGATTCCGGTCGACCGCCGCACAAAATTCCGGTCAACCAAATATCCCATGTTTATGCAAAACTGTACACTATATACCTTGCATCTTTTCAGTATTTGCATGTACTCGTTTGGGCACTGGTTAAGGGAGGGTTTTATGTTGTCTATCCTATACCCCCTCATTTATGTGACGTATGCCTACACTTGTCATATCATATGCATAATCACATCATAAGTTGGCATTGTTTTCATAATTTCATATATTTTGAGCCAACTTGTGAAAATTTCATGGGAGTAGTATGTCCTTTCTTGCATATCTTATGCACTACATCCCTTATCATTTGAGATAATGTGCTTTTTCTCTCTTATATATTTTGATCTCAATTGATTACTTTGGTTAGCTCATTGCCTTAATTGTTATAATTCTTTGGCTAACCATTGTCTCAAAGAGGAATGTTCTCCAAAGTGTTAACGTTACACTTCTTCTTTGGGTTTCTTTTTGGATTGTGATACATATGTTTATATTTTTATAGTATCACGTCCATTTTGTCTTTGTTAGCTAAAACTTTATAACTTGTTTTCATCTTGTTATAGCTAACATTGTTTTTTTGTTAAAAGGGGAGATTGTGCTTCCAAGGTTTATATCTTCATCTCCTCATGTTTTAGCTTGAGTTGTACATTCATGTTTGAGCCACATGACCATTTTACATTTTTTGTGTCATTATGTGCTCTCCTTATTTTTAAAATCAACCAAGCTTAAAACCTCTTCAAAAGTTTCTTTTAAGGCTTGCATTCATCTTTAGATAAACATCATCTCTTGGCCACTCATAATTTCTTTTAAATGTCCTTTTACAAATGATGTGCTTACATAGCTTTAAAGGTTTCTTTAGTTTGGTCTTTAGTTTTGCTTTCCCTTGCTTAACTTTCTACTATTGACCAACTAGCTTCTCCATTTTTTAAACTTGATCCCTCCTAAAGATTTTCATGTTTTGATCATTTGGATCTCTATTTTTAACAAAAAAAAGAGGTGACAATGCTTTTCTTGTTGGCGCTCTGATGAACCTTTTTATTTTGACCAAAAGGGGGAGAAACATTAGCTTTGCAAATGTGCCTAGAAAAGTAATTTTACAAAAGGAGAAAGCTAAGAACTTTGCAAAATGGGAGAGATAAGGAATTCTTTAAAATAGGGGGTGTAGAATGATTTTTCAAGCATATACTTTCCTTGATCATATGCATCCTTATCTCATGCTTTGATATTTTGTCTTCAACGTTCGACGCACTCATGACTACATCAGAGGCTCAACGAACAAGCTCTAGGTAGATCGTGTGGATACCGGTAGAGACGGGGGTCCGATGGCTGTTGTTGTTGAATCAAAGTAGCAGAATCCGGGCTATTTTGATTAGATCGAAAAGGTAATATTCCTATTTAGAAGGTACTTGGTTCTCTCTCGTTAAAAGATTATGACAAGGAACGAAATCCCATTTTAATTCCGCTACTATTCTGTAGGGATTCTTAATATCTTTTGTGTTCTTTCAGTGGTATCAGAGCCAGGTTACGAGAACCCAACTACTTTGATTATGTGTTATCGTGATTTCGTTGTCGGATAATGCATGTCCTAGGATGTATTTACCTTTGTAAAGCTAGTCTGTTTTTGGGCTGGTCTATCAGAAGTGTTCTAGGTCGACTGAGGTGGCCTATGTTTACACTGTTTTGCTTGCTGCCTTATCATGGTCGATCGGGAGTATGTCCTGGGACGACCGAACAGGGGCAGGAGGTGTGTATTTGCACTTTTCAGCATGATGCATAGTAATAGCTTTTGACCCATCATTGATTTTATTACAATATTGTCTTCGTGCCGTGCCTTATCTCTTTATTCTTGTTGTAATCTAATCTCGAATGTAAATCGAGAATTCTTTCATATTATGTAATAGTATAGAATAGGATTTTGTATTTACATATGTAACAAATGATGAAGAAAGACGTTCCATCAGATGGAGGAAATCACAAGGAGGCGGAAGACAATAGATATGATTTATTTTTTTTACCTTAGATTGACTTAGGATTTTCTGTTGGCTCGGAAAATCCGTATAGGGTCTATTACTATGTCACGTTTTATTTACTGCTTTATGCATTTCGCATGTGATGCCTATTGCATGATTTACTTCTTTGATAGCATGTTAATTCAGACGTATAATCAGATTATTCACCTTTGATGAGACAATTAAAATCTCTCAATTTTTATATATTAAATCTATTCCTTCCAAGATCGGCCCTCGTCAATGCCTAGATCGACAGTAGTGTGAACTTTCGAGTGGAATAAGTGCTATCTATTCGGGTGAGGTACGAAGAATAAGTTAGTGATATCCACCAGTACAATCTTGGGTCATACTTAACAGGATTACCTCAATAATTTAGAATCTGGGGCAAAAGGTCTGAGATGTGCATTTATGTAAAGAGGGTAATTGTTAGTTACCTATTTAACAAACAAAGAGTCACATAATTAATGTGATTATCAAGTGTTGCTTACCTAAAGCGTCTTCTTAACTATAGTATGAAGGGATTCATGGGCAGAAACTCGTTCTAAACACCCATGAGTCCTCCCCTGAAGGATTTCCTCATACAAAACGAATCGAAAAATGCAAAGAAAAACTTACGTTTCTTGGTTCAAGAATCTGATTCTTGAGTGAAAGATTCTATCTTTGGGCTCTTAGCAACGATCACCTTGAGTCCTCCCTTGAGGAATTACTCCCTACCGGTATCCACGCGATGGAACGAACAGCGATTGCTAGCTCTTCGTTTTCTGAGTTTCGAGAATTAGAGAGAACAAGAGAGGCAGAGAACAAGAAATATGATTTCTTTGTTTTTAGTATTGTTGCGGCTTAAGCATTAGTTTTCTAGGGTTTCGGCCAAAAGAGGTTTATATATGATATGAGAGTTTGTTCCCAGAACCAACTCCCACGTCCTCAACCTCTTCCGGTAATGGGAGTCTATCACTCACACGTCCCCTAGACTTCTGCTGGTAGTGGGAGTCTTCATCGCAAAATCACTCTCACGTAATCCCAGCTATAGACAAATACCCTAAAATGCCCATCTTTAATCTATAATTCAATTAATAACGTTTTATTATTCTCAGAAAATAAATGTCAGATACAATGAACCTAGACACGTTTAGATTCATTGAATCTGGACATGAAACTCGTTAACTCGTCTATGTGTGTGACCTTGTAGATTCGTATAACAAAGGCAATGAAAACACACTTAGTATTAGTGTGAGTTCATAAATCACATGCAGTCCCTAGCAGGACATTGTAACTACCCAAAGTGAATGAATTTACGGTGGAACCTAATAACAATCAACAATTTAATCCCTTTGTCTCGCGATATCCTAATTAAGCATAAGGTGTGGTAGTCGTCACCCTTATTATTCTTAATCATGTTTATGCTGGATCTCCAGGTAGACTGTTCCATCAAATAGTATTTGATAACCACTTTATCAAATACATTTGAGCACAGCCATGCATTTAGACAGTCTTCCTTATCGAGGGGCCCATGGATATATCTCTCTAATAAGATAGGGACAAATTCCTTACAATGCCTCTCACATTCAAGCCATGATAGGCACTACATTCGATCATCAGTCGTATTGATTACTCAATTAAAAGTAATGTTCGACTTAGTCAAAACGTGGCTCTATTCATGCTAGAATCAATGGAGACATAAAGTCTAAGATTTCCAAAATAGTATTGAGGAAGTAATACTTATAACTAAGGACCATGAAGTATTGTTTCTCTAACGGATCATGTCCGATACAATATATCCCAATATATTGCATCTATGATATGATTTGTATTCATTACACATGATTAGTAAAACATAATCATCAATCAAACATCATACTAGTTTTATTTCATTGTAAAGAACATTACATGAAACTATGGACAACTAGAATAGTAATTACATAAGCTAACGAGTTTTACTATCAAATCACGCATTTGATGTTCAGAAGAAAAATTAACTATTCAGAGAATGCTCAAAAGAAATAAAACGTACAACATATGCTAATGGTCCTAAGGCACTACTAACAATCTCCTACTTGCCCTAGGTCCAATCATACATGATCTTCAATCCCATTGACCTAGTATGACTCTCGTGTTTAGGTTGAGGGAGTGGCTTGGTCAATGGATCTGCAATGTTGTCGTTAGTATGAACTATGCAAATTTTAACGTCTCCTCTATCAATGATCTCTCTTATCAGATGTAAAAAACTGAGAATGTGTTTGGATCGTTGGTGAGATCTAGGTTCCGTAGCTTGTGAAATGGCGCCATTACTATCACAATAGAGGTCCACAGGGTTCACAATGCTAGGGACGACACCTAATTCATCAACAAATTTCCTATCCAAACAGTTTTTTTAGCTGCTTCAGAGGCAGCTAGATACTCAGCTTCTGTTTTCCTGCTTTGAGCTCTTCCTACTCACAGCACCTCCATTCAAACAAAACACAAAACCAGATTGCGATCTAAAGTCATCTACGTCGGTATGGAAGCTTGCGTCTGTGTAACCATTTACAACCAGACTTCCCTCCTGACCTCCGTAAACTAAGAACATATATTTAGTCCTCCTCAAGTACTTAAGAATGCTCTTGACTGCAGTCCAATGTGACTCTCTAAAGTCAGATTGATATCTGCTAGTCATACTTAAAGCGAACGAGACATCCGGGCGAGTGCATATCATGGCATACATAATAGACCCAATGCCTGATGCATATGGAATCTTACTCATGCGCTCTTGGTCCTCCTTTGTGGAAGATCCTTGAGTTCTGCTGAGTTTAATGCCATGTGACATGGGCAAGAATCCCCTTATGGAATCTAAAAAAACTTAACTGTTTCAGTACCTTGTCAATGTATCCACTCTGGCCATCATTTTGGTAGATCTATCTCTATAGATTCTTATGAAGGGATTCATGGGCGGAAACTCATTCCAAACACCCATGAGTCCTCCCCTGAAAGATCCGCTCATACAAGACGAATCGAAAATTACAAAGAAAAGGACTTACATTTGTTGGCTCAATAATTCGATTCTTGAATGGAAGATTATGTCTTTAAGGCTCGGATGCAATGATCACCTTGAGTCCTCCCTTGCGGAATTACTCCCTACCGGTATCCACGCGACGAAACGGGCAGCGAGTGCTAGCTCTTATTTTTTCTTGAGATTCGTGAATTAGAGAGAAAGGTAGAGGCAGGACAAGAAATCTGATTTCATGTGGTTTTTGGTATTTCGGCTGAAATTTTTCTCACGCTAGGGTTTCGGCCAAGAGAGGTTTATATAGGGAGTGAGGGGTTGTTTCCAGAACAACTCCCACGTCTGCTCCACCTCTTCTGGCAGTGGGAGTCTTTTACTCCCACGTCTCCTAGACCTCTGCTGGTAGTGAGAGTCTTTATCGGATAATAACTCCCACGTAATCCCAGCTATAGTTAAATACCGAAATTGCCCCTATCTCTATTTCGAATAATAACGTTTTATTATTCTCAAAAAAGTAGATTACATAAAACTAGGGACAACTTAATAGTAATTACATAAGAAAATGAGTTTTATTATCAAATCACACATTTGATGTTCATAAGCAAAATTAACTATTCAGATGAAATGCTCAAAAAGATATAAAACTTACAACATATGCTAATGGTCCTAGGGCACTACTAACATCTTATACCAAAAATGTATGTATCTTCACCTAAGTCTTTCATAGAAAAACACTTCCCTAACCAAGCTTTTACGCTTTGCAATGTGGGAATGCCATTTCCAATCAATAAGATATCGTCCACATAAAGCACAAGGAACACTACTGCATTATTAGTTACTTTCTTATAAACACAAGGCTCATCTTCGTTTTTGATGAAACCGAATTCTTTAATACGTTCATCAAAGCGACGATTCCAGCTTCGAGATGCTTGCTTCAATCCATAAATGGACCTTTGAAGCTTACACACTTTGCTAGGATTTGATAGATCAACAAACCCCTCAGGCTGTGTCATATACACATCCTCGAGAAGGTTTCCATTAAGAAACGCAGTCTTAACGTCTATTTGCCATATCTCATATGTTAGTAGTGCCCTAGGACCATTAGCACATGTTGTGCGTTTTATTATCTTTTGAGCATGTAATTGAATAGTTAATTTTGCTTTTGATTATCAAATGTGTGATTTGATAGTAAAACTCATTAGCTTAATTAATTACTATTCTAGAAGTCCCTAGTTTTATGTAATGCTTAATTACTATGAAATAAAACTAGTATGATTGTTGATTGATGATCTTGTTTTACTGATCATGTGTAATGGATACAAATCACATCATAGATGCAATATATAGGGATACATTGTATTGGGACGTGATCCAGTCGAGAAGTAATACTTCATGGTCTTAAGTCATAAGTATTACTTCCTCAATACTATTTTAGAATCCTTAGACCTTATGTCTTCATTGATTCTAGTATGAATGGAGCCACGTTTTGACTCGGTCGGCGTTACTTATAGCAGAGTAATCAATACGACTGATGATCGGATGTAGTGTCCTATCATAGCTTGAATGTGAGAGACATTGTAAGGAATTTGTCCTCTCTATTATTAGAGAGAGATATCCATGGGCCCCTCGATAGGGAAAGAGCTGTTTAAATGCATGGCCGTGCTCAAATGTATTTGATAAAGTGGTTATCAAATGCTATTTGTCAAAACAGATCTACCGAAGATCGAGCATAAATACAATTAAGCTTAATAAGGGTGGCGACCACCATGCCTTATGCTTAATTAGGATATCGCGAGACAAATGGATTAAATAGTGGATTGATATTAGGTTCCACCGTAAATTCATTCACTTTGGGTAGTCACAATGTCCTGCTACGGAACGCTTGTGATTTATTAACACATACTACTACTAAGTGTGTCTTCATTGCCATTGTGAGATGAACCTACAGGGTCACACGCATAGACGAGCTAACGAGCTTCATGTCCAGATTCAATGAATCTAGAATGTGTCTTGGTTCATTGTATCTGACATTTATTTTTCTGAGAATAATATGTTAGTAGTGCCCTAGGACCATTAGCACATGTTGTACGTTTTATTATCTTTTGAGCATGTAATTGAATAGTTAATTTTGCTTTTGATTATCAAATGTGTGATTTGATAGTAAAACTCATTAGCTTATGTAATTACTATTCTAGAAGTCCCTAGTTTTATGTAATGCTTAATTACTATGAAATAAAACTAGTATGATTGTTGATTGATGATCTTGTTTTCATCGATCATGTGTAATGGATACAAATCACATCATAGATGCAATATATAGGGATACATTGTATTGGGCGTGATCCGTCGGAGAAGTAATACTTCATGGTCTTAAGTCATAAGTATTACTTCCTCAATACTATTTTAGAATCCTTAGACCTTATGTCTTCATTGATTCTAGTATGAATGGAGCCACGTTTTGACTCGGTCGGACGTTACTTGTATGAGTAATCAATACGATCGATGATCGGATGTAGTGTCCTATCATAGCTTGAATGTGAGAGACATTGTAAGGAATTTGTCCTCTCATTATTAGAGAGAGATATCCATGGGCCCCTCGATAGGGAAAGAGCTGTTTAAATGCATGGCCGTGCTCAAATGTATTTGATAAAGTGGTTATCAAATGCTATTTGTCGAAAGCTGATCTACGCGGAGATCGAGCATAAATACAATTAAGCTTAATAAGGGTGACGACCACCATGCCTTATGCTTAATTAGGATATCGCGAGACAAAGGGATTAAATAGTAGATTGATATTAGGTTCCGTTGTATATTCATTCACTTTGGGTAGTCACAATGTCCTGCTAGGGACCGCTTGTGATTTATGAACTCACACTACTACTAAGTGTGTTTTCCTTGCCATTGTGATATGAACCTACAAGGTCACACGCATAGACGAGCTAACGAGCTTAATGTCCAGATTCAATGAATCTAGAATGTGTGAAAAATAATAAAGTGTTTATTATTCGAATTAGAGATAGGGGCAATTTCGGTATTTTACCCATAGCTGGGATTACGCGGGAGTTATTATCCGATAAGGACTCCCACTACTAGCGAAAGTCTAGGGAACATGGGATTCTGAGACTCCCACTGCCGAGAGAAGTTGAGTAGAGGTGGGAGTTGTTCTAGTAACAAACTCTCACACTCTATATAACATCTCTTAGCCGAAACCTAGAAGGTTAATGCTTCAGCCGCAATTAAACAAGAAAACCGAAATCAGATTTCGATATTCTCAGCCTCTCCCTTTTTCTCTCTAATTCCCGAAAATCAGAAAAGACGAAGAGCTAGCAATCGCTGCCCGTATCGTCGCGTGGATACCGGTAGAGGGACTTTCCGCAAAGGGAGATCAATCGGTAGCAGCATCCGATCCAAGAAACGTCATCCTCCATTCAAGTAGCTGCTTGAATCCAAAACGTAAGTTTTTCTTGTCATTTTTCAATTGTTTCATATGAGCGGATCCTTGAGGGAGGATCCATGGGTGTTTGGAACGAGTTTCCGCCCTATGAATCCCCTTCATAATAAAGCGTTATTATTCGAATTATAGATAAGGGGGCATTTTCGGTATTTGGTTAATAGCTAGGATTACGTGGGAGTTATTATCAGATAAAGACTCCCGAGTACCCGGTAGAAGTCTAGGGAGCGTGGGAGTTAAAGACTCCCACTGCCGAGAGGAGTTAAGGATGTGAGAGTTGGTTATGGGAACAAACTCTCATACCTTATATAATGATCTCTTGGCCGAAACCCTAGTGCATGAAGTTTTCAGCCGCAATTAACCAAAGACAATCGAAATCGAAATTGTATTACGCCTTCTCCCTTTCTCCCTAATTCCGAAACTCGAGAAAAAGCGGAGAGCTAGCACTTTCGCAGCCCGTTTAAATCGGCGTGTGGATACCGGTGAGGGAGTAATTCCATAAAGGGAATTCCGTTGGTGGCGACAAAGCATCCAAGAAAGCAGGATCTTCCATTCAAGAATCGGATTCTTGAGCCGAAAATTGTAAGTCTTTTTCGCTGTTTTTCGATTCGATTTCATATGAGCGGATCCTTCAGGGGAGGATCCATGGGTGTTTGGAACGAGTTTCCACCCATGAATCCCTTCATCATAGTCATAATATGCGGCTATGGCAAGTAAAATCCTAATAGGCTTTATCATAATGGCAGGAGAAAAGGTTTCATCATAGTCAATTCCATGAACTTGTCTATAACCTTTTACTACTAGTCGAGATTTAAAAGTGTGTGCATTACCATCCATGTCGGTTTCTTTTTGAAACACCATTTGTTATCAATAACCTTACACCCTTTGGGTGGGTCAACCAAAGTCCATACTTGGTTATCAATATGAATGCAGCAGTTTCTAGGGCGTAGCCCCAAAAGGTTATTGGAAGACTTGTTTGACTCATCATAGATCTAGTAAGGTGTGATTGCTCCGTTCCGATACACCATTTCATTGTAGTGTGCCAGGAGGAGTTAATTGTGAAACAATTCCACAACCCCTATGATGTTTGTCAAACTCTTGGTTAAGGTATTCGCCACCTTGATCTGATCGAAGTATCTTAATACTTTTACCAAGTTGATTTTGTACTTCATTTTGAAATCTTTGAATCTTCCAAAAGATTCTGATTTATGTTTCATTAGATAGACGTAGCCATATCTACTGAAATCATTTGTGAATGTGATGAAGTACTGAAAACCTCCTCTAGCACTTATGTTTATTGGTCCACAGACATCTGTATGTATGATGCCCAACAAATCAAAAGCTCTCTCACTTTGTCCAGTAAAGGGAGCTTTAGTCATTTTGCCTAACAAGCAAGAGTCACACGTCTCATAAGACTCTAAGTGAAATGATGTCAAAATTCCATCTATATGGAGTTTTGATATGCGTTTCTCACTGATGTGGCCCAAACGACAATGCCAAAAGTAGGTTTGGTTTAAGTCATTTGATTTAAACCTCTTGGAATTAATGTTATAGATGGGCCTTTTAATAGATTCATCGAGGTTAAGAATATAAAGCCCATTCATCAAAGAGGCATCTCCATAGAAGATACGATCTTTATGAACGGAGCAAATTTTATTCATTATATTAATTTCAAAACCATCAATATCAAAACAAGAAACTGAAATAAAGACAATTATTCAGTTCTATAGTAAGGCCACTTGGCAAAACTAAATTAAATGTCCCGGTAGCTACAACAACAACTCTTGCTCCGTTCGCTACTCTCAGGTCCACTTATCCTTTTGCCAGTGATCTACTCCTTTTCAACCCCTGCACATTTGCACAAATGTGAGATCCACAGCGGGTATATAATACCCATGAAGTAGAGCAGACATGTTAATTTCAATTACATAAATACCTGGAGAGACAATCAAACTGGCTTTTCCCTTTTTCTTCTCTTTCAAATAGAGCTTGCAGTTCTGTTTCTAATGACCTGGTTCATTGCAATGGAAGCAAACTCCTTCCTTTGGTGCCTTGGCCTTAGATTTGGGCTTGTTATTGCCTTTGCCCTTCTTGGCCATAGGCTTTCCCTTTCCTTTTTCTTGAAATTCCCTTTTTGAACCATTAAGACTCCAGGGGTCTTCGTAATGTTCAGTTCAGCCGGCTTGAGCATCTCGTGTATCTCATGTATGGACTTCTCCATGCCATACATGTTGAAGTTCATGAAAAACTGGTCATACTCTGGTGGGAGTGAGCCCAAGATCATATATGTGGCCATGTCATGACCTACGGGAGCCCCAAGTTGGTCAAGATAACCCTTCATCTTAAGAACATGTGCACTTACGAAGGTGCCATGGGCCATCTTGCAACTGTTCAACGCCTTAGTGGTGAGGAATCTTTCTTGTCGGGCTTGCTCTTGGAACATTTCCTTGAGCTGGCCCATCATCTGGAAAGCCTCAACCCTTTCAAACTATTTTTGAAGATCAGTGCTCATTGTGACTAACATGAGACAAGTCACATCAGAATGCTTCTTCCAAGCATCTCTCTCAGCTCTGGGGGCGTTGCTTGCAGGTTGTTCAGGAATATCTGTATCAAGAACGTATAGCTTTCTTTCCTGTTTAAGGACAATCCTTAAGTTGCTGGCCCAATCAAGGAAATTGGTCCCACTTAGTTTTTCCTTCTCAAGGACGGATCGCAATGAATTGTGTGATGTATTGGTTGCCATTATCTACATTAAATTATTTGCAAAGTTATTAGTTTTTGAGCAAAAATATTTCCACAATTTCAACACTTGATAAATAGTGAAAATATCATTTTACGATAGTTATAAGTAAGCTTTGGCTTATCCCCATAATTAAAGTAAAATCAATCCATGGGAATGACATCTATGTGTCCCGACTATTTCCCATTTTATGCCCTAGGCCCAAAACTATTTTGATAGCCTAGTTAAGTCGAACCATGTCTAAGCGTATGGAAATCACTATTTTCCCATCTCCTCTTACCTAGATAATCACTTATCTATTGCTTTGGCAAGCAGACAAAATGATGATCCAGGCTGAAGGAGTGCTTAGGATATGGTAGGCATTTAAAGACTTAATTAAAACGATTTAATATGACGTATAAAAAATCAAGCCCAATAAGACATAAAATAAGCATCGCATGCAAGATATAAAGCGTAAATGTATATGTGAGATAGCATGGCCTAATCCTATGATGACTCCTACGAGTCTTGTGGGAGCCAAGTGTCAATCTAAGTCAATATCCATCTCATGGATAAAGTCTTCGATCCAGCGTCCTCCAGTCTTGTTACATAATTGCATAGGCATACCCAGCCTTCAATGTAAAGCAGTAAAACTAATCTAAGAAAGCAATTACAATTTTACATCATTGGAAAAACAACTCGTAGGTCGTATTATAAAATTACAACCCAATTAAGTGTAAAACAAGAGGGGGAATAGTAGGCCATGCTATTCACCATGCTAAAACTCACATAAAGCATAATGAAATAAAAACAGGTACATATACAAAGTCTTGAGCGTTTCCACTCGCAGAGCAGTCTGCGATCCCTAGAAGAAAAATCTGATTCTTCATCAGCTCATCGAATAAGTTTTCTGCCCCGATTTTAACCCTCAATCGAATAAACGGGTTTAAACGATAACATACACAGTTTATGCGGTATAATCGAATTAATGACAGATTCATAAACAATTTATGCATATAATCGAATTATTGGCAGAATCACATAAACTTATAAATAATAGTCAAAGAAACAATCTTTTCTGTTTTTACACATACACAAACCAAACCGAAATTGATATGTGTTATGATGTGATTAACAATATCGAATTCGAATAGCATGAGCAAGGCTCTGATACCAATGAAGGGATTCATGGGCAGAAACTCGTTCTAAACACCCATGAGTCATCCACTAAAGGATCCGCTCATACAAAATGAATCGAAAAATGCAAAGAAAAACTTACGTTTCTTGGTTCAAGAATCTGATTCTTGAATGAAAGATTCTGTCTTTGGGCTCTTAGCAACGATCACCTTCAGTCCTCCCTTGCAGAATTACTCCCTACCGGTATCCACGTGACGAAACGAACAGCGATTGCTAGCTCTTCGTTTTCTGAGTTTCAGGAATTAGAGAGAAAAGGAGAGGCAGAGAACGAGAAATCTGATTTCTTGGTTTTTAGTATTGTTGCGGCTTAAGCATTAGTTTTTTAGGGTTTCGGCCAAAGGAGGTTTATATAGGATATGAGAGTTTGTTCCCTGAACCAACTCCCACGTCCTCAACCTCTTCCGGTAATGGGAGTCTATCACTCCCACGTCCCCTAGACTTCTGCTGGTAGTGGGAGTCTTTATCGCATAATCACTCCCACGTAATCCCAACTATAGCCAAATACCAAAAATGCCCATCTTTAATCTATAATTCAAATAATAACGTTTTATTTTTCTCAGAAAATAAATGTCAGATACAATGAACATAGACACATTCTAGATTCATTGAATCTGGAAATGAAGCTCGTTAACTCGTCTATGCGTGTGACCCTGTAGGTTCATATCACAATGGCAATGAAAACACACTTAGTAGTAATGTGAGTTCATAAATCACATGTGGTCCCTAGCAGGACATTGTAACTACCTAAAGTGAATGAATTTACGGTGGAACCTAATATCAATCCACTATTTAATCCCTTTGTCTCGCGATATCCTAATTAAGCATAAGGTGTGGTAGTCATCACCTTTATTTAGCTTAATTGTATTTATGCTGGATCTCCAGGTAGACTGTTCCAACAAATAGTATTTGATAACCACTTTATCCAATACATTTGTGAACGGCCATGCATTTAGACAGTCTTCCTTATCGAGGGGCCCATGGATATCTCTCTCTAATAAAAGAGGGACAAATTCCTTACAATGCCTCTCACATTCAAGCCATGATAGGACACTACATTCGATCATCAGTCGTATTTATTACTCGATTAAAAGTAACGTTCGACTTAGTGAAAACGTGGCTCCATTCATGCTAGAATCAATGGAGACATAAGGTCTAAGATTTCCAAAATAGTATTGAGGAAGTAATACTTATGACTAAGGACCATGAAGTATTCTTTCTCTAACAGACGTCCGATACAATACAACAACAACAACAACCAAGCCTTAATCCCAACAGATTGGGGTCGGCTACATGAACCAAAGTAAGAATCACGTAAGGTCATCCACATGGATGCAATCTCTCCATTTCTTTCGATCCCAAACACAACTCTCATCTAGTTCTAACAGATTCATATCCCCTTTTATCACCTCCATCCAAGTCTTCCTCGGTCTCCTCTCTACCTCTTATGCCATCTACATTACATAATCCTTCGATTCTCTAACCGGAGCATCACTTGGCCTACGTCTAATGTGCCCCGAACCAACGCAAACGGTTCTCTCTCATCTTATCTTCAATAGGTGCTACACTGACCTTCTTCGAATAGTCTCATTCCTCACTCTATCCATTCTCGTATGCCCACACATCCATCTTAACATACGCATCTCCGCTACATGCATTTTCTGAATATGACACCTCTTAGTTGCCCAACATTACGTACCCGTATAATAATGCTCGGTCTAACAGCGGTTCGTAAAACTTTCCCTTCAATCTCAGCGGTACATTACGATCACACAAAACACCCAGTCGCACTCTTCCATTTCAACCCTGACCCGAGCTTTAACACGATGTGCTACATCTCCAGTCAAGCTCTCAGTCCTTTTGAATAATAGAACCAAGGTATCGAAAATACTCACTCTCGAGATATTTTTGTCACCTAAAATTACTACGGTTTTGCTCACGTCGTTACTGCTAGTGCTAAACTTACACTCCATATACTCTGTTTTACTTCACTAATCCTAAAACCTTTAGATTCTAAGGTTTGTCTCCATACATCCAACTTGGCATTAACACCCGCTCTTGTCTCATCTATCAAAAACTATATCATCGACAAACAACATGCGCACGATCTCTGGATCTTGTATACACTTTGGGTCGAGTTCATCCATAACCATTGTAAGCGAGAAAAGGACTAAGTGCTTGAACCTTGATGCACCCCAATTGTAATAGGAAACTCTACACTTATCCCTATGCAAACTCGACACTGGTGCTTTGACTCCCTCATACATATCCTTAATAAGATCAATATACTTCGAGATATACCTTTCTTAGTCATCGCCCACCAAATTACCTCTCGGGGAACCTTATCGTAAGCTTTTTCCAAATCCATGAACACCATATACGAGTCCTTTGCTTCTCTCTCTATAACGCTCAATCAAAGCTTGCCTTATTAGATGTATTGCTTCCATAGTTGATCGATCAGGGACATAAAACCGAATTGGTTCTACGAAATGCTCACAATTTTTCTCAATCTATGCTCGATTACCCTTTCCCACAACTTCATAGTATGATCTCATAAGCTTAATACCACGATAATTTGAACAATCTTGAACATCTCCTTTATTCTTATATAATGGCACCAAAGTACTTTTCCTACACTCTATTGGCATCTTCTCAACTCTAAGTATTTTTATTAAAAAGGTTAGTCAACCACTCAACACCTATTTCTCTAAACACTTCCAAACCTCAATCGGTATACTATCGGGTCCCTACTGCCTTCTTTGGTTTCATCCTTTTTAAGGGCCTCTTGCACTTCTTTCCTTTGAATTCTACGTGTGAAATCATGGTTCACCTCTCCAATCGGGATAGAAAGGTCTCAATATTACAGTACTTGATTCCCGTTAAATAACCTATCAAAATACGTCATCCACCTCGCCCTTGATTTCCTCATCCTTAACTAAAACTCTCTCACTATCATCCTTAACACACCTCACCATACCAATATCTCTCGTCTTTTTCTCTCTTAAACGAGCAAGTCTATATATACCTTTCTCACCATCCTTAGTGTCCAATTTATTATACAAATCCTTATAAACTTTTGATCTACGCTTCTGCTAACAGTGCCTTAGCTTCTCTACACGCCCAGTCTTATACTTAGTAAAATTGTCATCACTTCTATACTTCCCCAAAGTCTTATAACACTCTCTTTTCTTCTTTATAGCTTCTTTTACCTCTCCATTCCACCACGATGTATCCCTTACCGAATAGCACATTTCCGCTAGATTCACCAAGCACTTCACTAGCCACCTTTAAAATGCCTTGCGCCATTTTTCCCACATAAAATTCGGGTCTATTTGAGACGACCCAGGTCCTCTTCTCGAATAACTCTATCAACGAAGATTTTACGATTTTCTCCTTGTAACTTCCACCACTTTATTTTTGGAGCTGACCTAAATTTATGCATTCTAACCTGTTTACCGAAACGAAAATCAAGAACCAATAACCTATGTTGTGTAGCCACACTCTCGCAGACGTCCGATACAATGTATCCCAATATATTGCATCGATGATATGATTTGTAATCATTACACATGATTAGTAAAACAAAATCATCAATCAAGCATCATATTAGTTTTATTTCATTTTATAGAACATTACATGAAACTATGGACAACTAGAATAGTAATTACATAAGCTATTTAGTTTATTATCAAATCACGCATTTGACGTTCATAAGAAAAATTAACTATTCAGAGACATGCTCAAAAGAAATAAAATGTACAACATATGCTAATCGTCCTAGGGCACTACTAACATAGTAGTCAAAGATGCCTTGAGAATGATGAAATATGGATCTTTGTCCTACTAGAAAGTTTTGAACTTTCCGAATGAATACTTATGGTATTCATTTGAAGAAAATAATGGGAGAATCGTTAAATAAATTCCTATTAATGATTTTAAAGTATGACAAGTAAAACATATATTGCGACGATATCACCTTATCCGTGAGATCATTGATAGAGAAGATGTGAGGATTTGCAAAGTGCATACGGATGATAAGATCGTCGATCCACTAACGAAGCCGCTAACACCACATCAGCATGATCATCATACTTGTAGCATGGGCATTAAATACCAAAAGGACTGGTCTTAGAGATAGTTCTTATGAACAATATGCATTAAAAGGCAAGGTTGTTGTCTTTAGTGCAAGTGGTGGATTGTTGTTTTTATTTCATGTGATGGAATATTAAAGGCGTGAATTCCATTATTATTGTTTTTTATTTATTACGACCATGCAAATGTAATAAAACATAACAACGTCCTTAGATAGTTATGTAATTGTTACATTGAACTATTCTAAACTGTCCCTAGTCAATCATTCTTGTGGAATGTTAAGGACAACAATAATGTGTGGGGACTAGTATGTGTTGTAATTAAATATGGTGATATTAAGTAAAACACATGATTATTTGATATTGGACTGACCCGCATACAAGAATACTTCATGGATTGTTAAATGAATGTCAACAGTGTTCTTATAATGATTATGTTTGTAATTGAATCATTCGACTTGAAATCACACAAGATTTCCTACATGACAAATGGTATACTTTGATGGTGTCAAACGCCGTCTATAACGAGATTGGCTATAAAGGCATTTGTTGGGTGTATTTATGAACCATGTGTAGGATGAGGTGTGATAGATAGAGGATTTTTCCCTCTTATATAACATGAGTGATATATTGGGCCCCCTGATGGAGTGAGACTAATTCATGGCCATGAACAAATGAATTAATACAAGATATTAATGTCATTTGATTAGTCTACACGGGAATCAAGAAACTGATTGATTGAACTATACAAGTGTGACATTCTCCACGACTTGTATTCAATCTAGATATCATGGACAAAGGGATTAGTACAAAAGATCATATTTGATATTACTTGAATCACCGGACTATTTGTGAATTGGGAGTAATGATATGTTGCTAGATACCTCTCATTACTGTGTACAATTGTTGGCACGACCAACATAGCAAATACATAAAGGGTCGCACTCTAAATCAACTGGATTAGGCTAGTTAGAGTTTACATATTATATAGGTGCTCAATTAGATTGGGCAGACTCAATTGGATTGGGCGTTCAATTAGATTGGGCAAAACTGGACCCGGTTGGATTGGACCTGGTCGATCGAGAACCTTATCTGGTCGACCGAACAGGATTGCCACTCCGGTCGACCGAACAAGTTGGCCCAAGTGAAAATTGGCAGACATGTGTGTGTGAATGGAGTAGTGGGAGAGAGAAAAGTGTGAGTATGGAGTTAGTGGGTGGTTCCATTTGTTGGAGTACATTTAATCTAAGGTGCGCCAATTCGATTGGGCCGGGCCGGGCCAGGATTGGATTGGGCCCTTAATCGGGTTGGGCGACCAACCCATTTGGATCGACCTTATGGCCGGACAATTGGATATATTTTCCAGCCCTTTTATCTCTTTGAAAGAGGTTGAAATGGTAGAGAAAGTAGAGGAGTGGTTTCCTCCATGATCTCCCACTTCCCCTTTCTCTCTCCCCACCTCCCTTGAATGACTATGAAGAATGCTGATTTTTCCTAGCATTCTAAGTCAGTTTTCTCCAGCTTTTGGAAGCTTAGAGAAGAGAGAAAAAGAGAGAACATTTAGTGAGAAAAGAACAGACAGCTTTTCATATACTTGTTTTCTAGCTTTGGCTAATAGAAAAGAAGTTAGAAAACTGTTTCTTGTTCTTCTAAAAGGTCATACATTCATACTCCATCTTGAAGAGTGTCTTCAAGACTTCTACGAGGCGTTGGCTAGCACCAAGCGGTAGAAGACCATCCCCGGGAAGATCGAGTGGATATTGGGAGAGACGGAGCTGCGTTGGTGGCGTTAGTTCGTGACAACAAGCTGCAGTGAAACCGTTTCAGCTATCCTAGCACTTCTAAAGGTATAATACTATACCATAGTCTTAGGGTTCTTACTCGTGATAGATCCTATTAGAGGCGGGTCACTTTATTTCATCTGCACATAGCTCATTTTGACCCGGTTATTCCTCTAGCGATGGTATTAGAGCCGGAGTTACGAGTACCCCTATAGACTTAATATGCTATAGTATTTAATATGGATTATGAATCTATATTTGGCATGCCTTAGGATTGCTAGAAATGTTGTATATCATGTATGACATATTTTTTGCATCATTTTGGATGTATGAGAGTCAAGTTTTACTCTCGGTATCTGCTGTCGGATTGGTATTTGGTCGTCATGAGTTTTCTGTTTTGGTCAACAGAGTACTCTTAGTACTTTGTTCGGTCGACCGCAATATCTCTTCGGTCAGCGAAAGTACTCTTTTCGGTCGACCGAAATATCGTGATCGGTCGGTAAGTACTCTCGATACTTGGTTTGGTCGACTATGATATACTGTTCGGGTCCATCGAAAGTACGCTCGAGTACTTTTCGCAATAGTATGCATTTTGCTGGGTTGCTCATTTTTCATAAATTGTTATGTTAGTTGAGCATGATGCATAGTAATCGCCTTTACCACTGTTGGTTTAATTTTAAAATACGATCTGCATGTATCGTGCTTTATCTATTTATTATCAAAAGTTGTAATTCTCTTCTCATCAAATCCCCTCGAATGTAACTCGAGGTTTCCTTAGAATTATGTAATTCTAGATTAGGAGAAGGATACAGCTGTGATGAAGATTTGGAGACAACCACTCGAAGGTCAAGACGGTGTAGAATATAATGTTTTCTTTTCACACCTTTAGATTGACTTCACGGTTTTTCCATTGGCTTGGAAAAACCCGAATAGGATATGGCGATTACTATTGCATTTTTTATTTTATGTATTGGAAGCATTTGTATATAAGCATAAAGCTGTTTTATTTATGCTTTTACGGTGAGATTGTTAAAAAAAAACCCTCAATTAAATATTAACTAGTGCCTTCCCTAAGTTTAGCCCTCGTCAAGGCCTAGATCGACATTAGTATGGGACATGCCAAAGCTGTACATACGTGTCTATCCGGGTGAGGCGCGAAGGATAATTGTGATATCCGCCGGAAAAAACTTAAGGTCCTAGTTAACTAGATTATCTCAATAAATGGATTGAGGATCTAGAGGCAAAAGAGTTGAGAAAAGTGTATAATGATACGCTTGACTAAATGTTATTCACTAAACTAACCAAGAATTACATAATTTGATGTAATTGGCAAACGTTGCCTACCTAAATAACTAAGTTTTGGGTGATCAGCCAGAGCAGACTCAGAACGAGGTGAAATATGGATCTTGTCCCGCTATAAAGTTAACGAACTTTACGAGTTGATAATGAGGGTTATTCACTCGAAGAAAATAGTGGGAGAAATCATTAAAAAGATAAAAGACCGAATAATGATTTTTTTTCGGTACTTACTTTGCATATATATTTTGTTGTAGAAAAATGACAAATTCAAACCAAACACTATCACTGCATTCTGTCCTTGAGAAGGACAAATTAGAGGGAGTTAACTTCTCGGCTGGTTCGAGAACTTGAGAATCGTTCTCGGGCATGAAAGAAAGTTGTATGTTCTAGAAACGACCTATTCTCGCTACACCGAGAGGCTCGTGCTTGCGTGCTCGATAGAAGTGCTTATCGAAGCATTGTAGTGATGCTTTAGATGTGTCTAGCCTCATACTTGTCACCATGAACTACGAGCTTCGGAATCAACATGAGGACATGGGGGCTTATGAGATCTTTCGGCTCACTGAAGCAACTATATCGAGGGACAAAGCACGCCGGGGAGAGATTCGGCGTGTCGAAATCTCTCTTTCAGTACAAAATGTCCGAAGGAATGCGGTAGGAACTCACGTTCTTAAGATGATAGGTTATGTTCGAACCTTGAAAAATTGGGATTTCCTTTGGGGGCAAGAGTCGTCGATCGATTTGATCATGCAATCATTGCACGAGTCATTCGATCGAGTTCATTCGAATTATCACATGAATGAAATTGACAAGCCATTGCCTAGGTTGTTGAACATGCTGAGGACTGCCGAGAAGGAAATAGGCAAGTCCAAGCCCAACGCCATACTGATGGTGCAAAAGGGCAAAAGCAAAGGTTTTGTGAAATCCAAAGGCAAACCGAAAGGTAAGTCTAAGGGCAAGCAAACCACTTTCAACAATACACCAAAAACTAAGGGTGGTGTAGCCAAGGACTCTATCTGTCATCACTGTGGTGAAAATGGTCACTGGAAAAGGAACTGCAAAATCTATATTGCAAGGAAAAGGCTGGAAAGGAGAAAGCAAATGTTGCTTTGGGCTCAGGTATTTATGTTGTCGATATTAAGTGATTGATATCAATTTAAATACAACTACTTCTTGGGTACTTGATACCGGATGTGGTTCTCACATTTGTACTAATGTGCAGGGACTGCAAAGAAGTAGAGAGTTGGCAAAGGGTGAAGTGGAACTACGAGTTGGCAACGGAGCACGTGTTGCGACTACTAGTTTGTAGGGACTTGTACTTTTACTTTGCCTTCGAGGGCTTGTTTTGGATTTAGAAAAGCTGTTTCTATGTACCAAGTTTAACTAAGAATATTATTTCAATTTCTTGTTTGGACAAGAAAGGTTTTGAGATTTCAATCAAAAACCAACGATTGTCGTTATTTTTGGATAATATTTTTTATGCAAGCGCCTCTTTGATTAATGGTCTATATATTTTAGACCTTGATATGCCAATTTTAAATATAAATACAAAAAGGATTAAGACTAATGATTCTAATCCGACATACCTCTGGCATTGTCGCTTAGGCCACATAAACGAAGACCGCATATCCAAACTCCATAAAGATGGGCTATTGGAATAATTTGACTTCATGTCTTATGATCGATGCGAATCTTGTTTGTTGGGTAAGATGACAACATCACCTTTCACTAAGCTAGGTGAGAGAGCCGATGCTTTATTAGGACTAATACATAGTGATGTATGTGGCCCTTTTAATATACATGCAAGGGGTGGTTACCTCTACTTCATTACCTTTACTGATGACTTCAGTAGGTATGGATATGTTTTCTTGATGAAACACAAATCCGAAGCATTTGCTAAGTTTAAAGAGTTTAAACTAGAAGTAGAAAACCAACTTGGCAAGAGTATTAAGGTTCTTCGATCTGATCGAGGAGGAGAATACTTGAGTCAAGAATTCTGTGATTATCTAAAAGATTGTGGAATCGTTTCACAACTTTCTCCTCCAGCTACTCCACAATGGAATGGTGTATCTGAAAGGAGGAACAGAACCTTATTAGATATGGTTCGTTCTATGATGAATCACACGAGTCTGCCCAATTCCTTTTGGGGACACGCACTAGAGACAGCAGCTTTAACACTTAACCGCGTTCCATCTAAATCAGTTGCAAAGACGCCATACGAGTTATGGGTAGGGAAGCGTCCCGGTTTGTCTTTCCTCAAGATTTGGGGGCTGTGAAGCTTTGTAAAAGCGCTCGACTTACGATAAGCTGGCTCCAAAAATCTGAAAAGTGCATATTTGTAGGTTATCCTAAGGAAACTAAAGGATACTACTTTTATATCCCTAACGAAAACAAAGTGTTTGTTGCTGCATCGAGAGTCTTTCTAGAAAAAGAATTTGTTTCTAGAAACACGAGTGGGAGTAGCGTAGAACTTCTTGAAGTTCGGACTCTCAAACTAGCACTAATGATACGATGGAAATTGAACAGACTCCATGAAGTTGTTGTGCAGCGAAAGTGCCACAAAGCAGGTTGTGCGGCCAGCACTGATTCAAGAAACACAAGAAATTGCGTGGAGTCCGGTAGAGTTCGTCGTCCACCTCCCAGGAAAATTTTGGATTTTTCATAACAGAACATGGTGATGTTATGTTTGTGGATCACGATGAACCTTCAACCTACAAAGCAGAGCGATTAATAGCCCTAGATTACGAGAAATGGCTTGAGGCCATGAGATGCGAAATGGACTCCATGTACACAAACCAAGTCCCGGATCTTGGTTGATCCACTGAAGGGGTAACTCCCATAGGGTGCAAATGGGTTTTTAAGATTAAAAGCCCGACATGGAAGGGAATGTACAAACATACAAGGGGCGGCAGTCGCGAAAGGTTTCAAACAAGTTCATGGTATTAACTATGACGAGACCTTTTCCCTCGTAGTTATCTTCAAGTCCATTCGGATTTTACTTGCTATTGCAGCTTACTATGACTATGAAATCGGCAAATGGATGTCAAAACCGCTTTCCTTAATGGAAAACTTGAAGAGGATGTGTATATGACACGACCGAAGGTTTTGTCACTCCAGAGAATGCTTTGAAAAAGTATGTAAGCTTCGAGAGATCCATTTATGGACTTAAGCGAAAGCTTCTCGAAGGCTGGAACATCCGTTTTAATGATGCCGTCCAGTGAGTTTGGCTTCATTAGAAATGAGGATGAGCCTTGTGTTTACAAGAAGGTTAGTGGGAGCTCAATCGTATTCCTAGTTTTGTATGTAGATGACATACTACTCATTGGAAACGACATACCAACCTTAAAAGTCCTGCCAAGGCTTGGTTGAGTACGTGTTTCTCTATGAAAGACTTAGGCGATGCCGGCTATATTCACGGGAGTCAAGATCTATAGAGATAGATCCGGGAGACTCATTGGCCTAAGTCGAGTACATATATAGACAAGGTGCTAAAGCGGTTTAGCATGCAAGAGTCTAAGAAGGGCCTTTGTCCTATGGCACATGATACTGTTCTATCGAATAAACAGTGTTCTAAAACGCCTACCAAATTAGAACGCATGAAAGAGATCCCTTATGCTTACGCCATAGGATCCATCATGTACGCCATGGTATGTACTCGCCCTGGATGTCTCGTTTGCCTTAAGCCTTACGAGCAGATACCAGTCTAATTACGGTGAACGTCAGCTGGATCTCGGTCAAGAATATCCTCAAGTACTTACGAAGGACTAAGGATACATTCTTGATTTATGGAGGGCGGATAAGCTCGTTGTAAGTGGTTACACCGATGCTAGTTTCCAAACCGGCAGAGATGATTTCCAATCGCAATCGAGATATGTGTTTAACTTGAATGGAGGTGCTTTGTGAGTCAGCGCAGTTCAAAGCAATCGACCATCGCAGATTCTACGGCAGAGGTCGAGTACATAGCAGCTTGTGAAGCAGCTAAGGAGGCAGTTTGGATAAGGAAATTTATTTCCGACCTCGATGTGGTTCCTAGTATTGCGAACCCGATAGACCTCTATCGTGACAACAATGGGGCTATTTCACAATCTAGGGAACCTAGATCTCACCAGAGGTCCAAACATGTACTACGGCGTTTTCACCTAATCCGCGAGATTATAGAGAGAGGTGATGTGCATATATGTAGAGTAGATTCGGCAGACAATGTCGCTGATCCACTGACGAAGCCACTGTCGCAGCAGCAGCATGATCGTCACACTAGCTCCATGGGTATCCGATATCTGGAGGGCTGATCTTTAGAGACAGTCATTAGTATGCCCTAAAGACCATTTATTGTAATTTGGGTCTTTAGTGCAAGTGGGAGATTATTGTAATTGTACCGTATTTATGTAATTTTCATTTTGATGAATAAAAATGCATTAATTCTAGTATTATTCATTATGTTTCTGCGTTCTTAACAACATAAATAAATAATATGTCCTTAGAATAGTATTCATAATTGTTATGAGATACTATTCTGAAACGTCCCTAGTCGAACATTATTATAGAATCTTCGAGGACAATAATAATGCATAAGACTAGTATGTGTAGTGATTGATATAAGATATCGGATCGTCACATGGGTATATATGATTAGAGAATCATTATATTTTGAGCAGGACTAGACATGAGAAACACACCATGGGTTGTTATATAATAGTCAACGGTGTATCTCAATTTTGACTGGGATGTATATGAGATCCTTCGACTTGAGGTCTCACAAGAGTTCTTTCATGGCTAGTGTTATGCTTTGATAATGTTAAACGCTATCCGTAACAGGGTGAGCAATAAAGGCATTTATTGGGTATATCACGAATCTTGTTCGGGATGAGTGGGATGCGAGAAGGATTTGTCCCTCTATATAGCGGAGAGCGATATCTTGGGCCCCTTGATGGAGTCTGACTAATTCATGGCCATGAACAAATGAATCAGTATATGATATTGATGTCATTTGATTAGTCTACTCGCGAATCAAGAAACTAAAAGATTGGACAATACAAGTGTGACTTTTTCCATGACTTGTGTTCAATCTAGATATCAAGGACAAAAGTCAAATGGTGTGACTATGATAGTCACTAGATATTTATGAATTGGGGGTAATGATTCGTTGCTAGATACCTCTCACTACCTGTGACATATGATGTCACGGCCAACATCATAGATACCTCCTGGGTCGCACTCATAGATCAACTGGATTGGGCTTGTTGGAGTACATTTTATCTAAGGTGTGCCAATTCGATTGGGCCGGGCCGGGCCGGGATTGGATTGGGCCCTTAATCGGGTTGGGCCGACCAATATGATTGGGCCGACCAACCCATTTGGATCGACCTTATGGCTGGACAATTGGATATATTTTACAGCCCTTTTATCTCTTTGAAAGAGGTTGAAATGGTAGAGAAAGTGGAGGAGTGGTTTCCTCTATGATCTCCCACTTCCCCCTTTCTCTCTCCCTACTCTCCCTTGAATGACTAGGAAGAATGCTGATTTTTCCTAGCATTCTAAGTTAGTTTTCTCCAGCTTTTGGAAGCTTAGAGAAGAGAGAAAATGAGAGAACAATTAGTAAGAAAAGAAAAGACAGCTTTTCATATACTTGTTTTCTAGCTTTGGCTAATAGAAAAGAAGTAAGAAAACTGTTTCTTGTTCTTCTAAAAGGTCATACATTCATACTCCATCTTGAAGAGTGTCTTCAAGACTTCTACGAGGCGTTGGCTAGCACCAAGCGGTAGAAGACCATCCCCGGAAGATCGAGTGGATATTGGGAGAGACGGAGCCTGCGTTGGTGGCGTTCCGTTCGTGACAACAAACTGCAGCTGAAACCGTTTCAGCTATCCTAGCACTTCTAAAGGTATAATACTATCCCATAGTCTTAGGTTCTTACTCGTGATAGATCCTATTAGAGGCGGGTCACTTTATTTCCGCTGCACAAACTGTTTTGACCCGGTTATTCCTCTGACACCATTAACACCACATGATGAATTGTTCATCACTCCCACAAATGACTCTTACAATTCATTCTATTCTTAATCCTAGCCGAGAGCAACTGGAGAAATATTTCTCTAAATTTTCTATCTCCCTAGAACACACTCTCAAGAACACAAAAGAGAAAGGAAAATCGTTTTTTCTTGTCTCTATTTTTCGGGTTTTGTTTTAACATATCTATATCAACGAAGCTCCCACATATCGTCTTCAACGTTCTACGCACTCGTGACTAGCATCAGAGGCTCGACGAACAAGCTCTAGGTTGATCGTGTGGATACCGGTAGAGACGGGGGGTCCGACAGTTGCCATTGGAGATTCAAAGTAGCAGAATTCGGGTTATTTCGATTAGATCGAAAAGGTAATATTCTTATTCACAAGGTAATGGTTCTCTCTCGTGAAAAGATCTTTTTTTTAAATCATTGTTTATTAATGGTAATGGTGCAAGTACACGGAAGAGGATTGGTCAAAGGACTCTCAGCGAAGGAATCCTTTGTCTATCCAAATTAAGGAGGCCCCGAACTTCTAATGGAAGGGCTTCAAATTGAAAATAATACAATGAAGATTTTGTATCATAGGCTAAGTTAGCTAATAGGTCCGCAACTTGATTGGCCTCCCGATAAATGTGTTGGATTCGAATACCCTTAGCTAATTTCTTAGTTGTTTGGAAGGGCGAATCCAGCTTCCAATTCGATAGATGTCCAGCCTCTAGTGCCAATGCCAACACCATGGAATCCGTTTGAACTATAGTAACCAAAACCCCCAATTGAATCGCCATTTGCAACCCATAAATCACCGCTGATATTTCTGCTCCCGTATTAGTGATCTGAGCTCCCAGAAACACAGCACACGCGCCCAGAAACAGTCCCGAACCGTTCCTTAATACACAGCTGACTGCCGCATCCCCAGGGTTTCCTCGCGAGGCCCCATCAACAGTCAAAATTATCATTTCTTGACTCTAGAGGACATCCTTCCAGTAGACGATCTTGACGCTATGCATGATAGATGGGCAACGTCCAGCCCAAACTTTCCGTGCCTTGCACAATTCATCAAGTTGATGATCAAACGCCAATTAAGGACCGTTTGGTGGCGAAAGTCCCCTCAAATAATAATTTACATCGTGACTTCCATAAGATCCACAAAACCATTGTCGAAATAAAAATTAAGTATTTCGCCTTCTGTCCCGATCTCGGCAACCACCAACTTTGCAACATATCTTTAGGGGTGGGACTCTCCCGAAGACAGAAATTTGCCTTTGTCGCTGCGTGTCGCCACAGATGAATAGAAAACTCAAAATCCAAAAATATATGCCGAAAAGAATCCCCGCCCATGGAACATGAACACTGCGAAACCATTTGGAAACCAAATTTCCACAATATATCCTCCAAAGGCAGATAGCAATTGACAAATTTCCAAAGAAATAAATTTAAATGCAAGGGGAGCTCCTTAGTCCAAATCATTTGTCGGCTAAATGCCGAAACCTGTCCTCCATTAAATATTTTGAACGCCGAAGCCAATGTAAACTTGACAGAGGGCTCCATTTGCCAAACCCATCTATCCAGACCTTCCTGCTTTTCAATGAATGGTAGCTCATTAAGGACACTTCCGTGAGAAGGTGGCCGAGGCTCACTGACTCCCAACCCTTCGATTAAATAAGTAGCAACATTACATGCCCACGACCCCATCCGAAGCTTGCAATTGACTACGTTCAAAGCTGCTGTCCGAATAATCGGATCATACCAAAAAGAACCTCGACCATCTCGGATCAAAACCAACATTTGACTTTCGGCTTGATCCTTAACTCGCAACATCCTCGACCAAGCAGAGGAGCGAGTTCGGTTCGTTTGCTCGGCCATTGTAACATGGGAGAGCCCACAGCAATATCGAGCTTGCAAAAAGTCAGTCCACAAGGAGGTTGTTGTCCGAAACCGCCACCATAACTTTACTGCAAAAGCCTTCCGAAATTGATCTAGCGAAATCAGCCCAAGACCATTAGAAGAAGTTGGTCGACAAATTCGTGTCCAAGACATCCAGTGCCGTTGCTTTTTTTTCATTTGAAACTCCCCACAAGAAATTCGCAAAAAGTCGCTCAATCCGAGCCAATACCATTACAGGGGGTTACATTACCGACAGTATGTGAATGGTCATTGAAAATAGAACATGTCGGATCAAAACCAATCTGCCAGCCATATCCAGAAAACGCACTTGCCACCCTTCTATCTTTGCAGAAATGCCTTCTATAAGGCTCCCAAAAAGTTCTACCTTTGATCGTCCCTTTATTAGTGGACATCCCAAATACTTTATCGGCAAATCCCCATGAACAAAACCTGTAGTCTCGCTGATTATCTGTGATTGCCGACATGTTGTTTTTGAAGAGGTGTAAAAAGACGATTTTCCAACACTCACACACTGCCCCGACACCATTTTGTATTGCCTCAAAATCTCCACCAGGTTACCTACACTTTGTTTTCCCCCATTCAGAAAAATAATTATGTCATAAGCAAAACTGAGATGAGTTAGATTCAATGCATGTTTTGGAAGAGCATATGGCAAAATGCGACCAATACCAATTGCCCTCTCCAAACATCTCGACAACACCTCTGTCGCCAATATAAAGAGAAGGGGCGATATAGGATCCCCCTGTTTCACCCCTCTTCCCGCTTTGCTAAATCCATAAGGTACACCATTGACAAGAAGAGAAAACCAGTTGGAGCCCAATAAAGTGCGTATCAGGTGTAGAAAATGAGCAGAAAATCCAAAATTCCTTAACACCATAATAAGATACTCATGAGAAACCCGATCAAAGGCCTTGAGCATATATAATTTCACCACCAAATTACCTCCCCGAACCCGCCGGTCCAACTGTTGAATCATTTCTTGAGCAAGAAGAATATTGTCCAGAGATAAGACGGCCTTTAACAAACTGACTTGATTTGGTGAGATCGGCTTAGGGAGCAATAGAGATAGGCGACTAGCGACACACTGAAATGACCTTGCTAGCAAAAGAACACGGTGAGATAGGGCAGAAATCATTAAAAGTGAGCGGACTAGCAATTTTGGGAATTAAAACAATGAGGGTACTTGACATTGACTTAGGTTGTGGTAGACCCGCCCTAAAAATCGAGCGAGAATTTAAAACATCGACTTACAATTGACGACAAGCTTGGAAAAAAAGCCCGGAAAACCCATCCAGGGCCCGAAGCACTCTCACTCCCAGAGAGCAAATACCGTGACTCGTACTTCCTCCCGTCCCAGGGCAGCCTACTCAACATCCTGTTTTCATTATCAGTTATAATTTTGGGAATAATGTTTAACAAGTCCTCGTCTACTAATACCCCACTATCTTCCGCAAACAAATTTGCATAGAACTCGGCGCCTTCCTTCCCAGTTTGCCGCGGGTCTGTAAGAAATGTTCCCGCTTGTCCCTGAATTCCCAAAATTTTATGTTGCCTACGCCGGTTAGTGCAAATAGAATGAAAGTATTTGGAATTGGCATTTCCTTCCTTTAACCAGCGGACCCGTGATTTTTGTTTCCAAAAAATCTCTTCCATGAGCAAAACTTTTTCATATTCTCCTTGAGCCTCTTTCAATGTAACTCGCGTTGTAGGCGATGGATTTGCATCATAAAGTGTTTCGGCTTGCTGCACATGTTATTCCGCAGCCTTTAACTTAGTATGTATATTGCCAAAAATGTCTCGGTTCCATTGTTGTAAAACCCCCTTCAACCTTTTCAACTTACTCCTGATAATACACATACTATTCCCTTCTATTGGTTGCTCCCGACTTGCGATACCAGATCCAAGCGATGGATGAGCGTAGCCACACTTGCTTGGAACCAAAATGCCGAACTAATACTTTGATGGGAGAGCTTCAAATGTATATGTATGGGAAAGCTGATGGTCAGACAAAGACCGGTGAAGGTGTTCAACTTTAGTGATCGGAAACAATGAGTTCCATTTGGTGTTGATTAGTACCCTATCAAGTCATCTCGAAGCGGCGGGCTAGAGGCTGCGAGGACCAAGTGTAAGGGCTGCCCCCATACCCGCATCCAACAATCCACAATCATTAATTGCCTCATTGAATTCCAACATGGGCAAAGCGGCTGAATCGAACCCGGGACTCTCATAAGAGTAGCCACAACATTGAAATCCCCTCCAGGCCACCCAAGGATCATCATGGATGCACGCAAAAGAAGTTAGTTCCCCGCCAAAGTTCACGCCTCTACGTATATTGACAACGAGCATAGACAAGCGGACCATAAGCAGTTGACCCTCAGTAAAATGATTCAATTTTATATGCACCACTTGTTCATGATCTCCAATTATCGTCAAATCAAGACTACCATCCCACAACAGCCAAATCTTGCTCGTTACATTACCATAAAAGTGATCATAGCCAGTCCGATAAGCTATTAATGGCAAGTCAGACAATTGTAACATTGGTTCAAGCAAAACAAATAAACTCAACCTATATTCCCGTTTAAGATTCTTAACTCGGGACAGCGATTCATCATTCCCAATCCCTCTAATATTCAGTTGTATAATCCTTAAAACACTAGGGAATAACATAAAAGTTAAGAGAACTTACTCTTTCGAAAAGGTCGTTGGCCCATTTGAGCAATGCGAATGGATTTTTAGACATCCCCTCATTTGTTGTTTTCTTTTTGGCAGTCCCTACTGTTTACGCTTGACCAGTGCTGCAGTCAGACTGTCATCATCATCCCCAAATCCAATGTGATACTATCGAGTATACCGGATCTTTAAGTAACGCTGCTCGAGCGAGCTTGTTCGCCCGAGCTTTGTCAAGACGAGCCCCAAGTCGGGTAGAAAAGTCTATAAATGATGTCCAACCCGCACGCGGGACCACCAGTCGAATTTGATTTCACCCCGAGGCCGACCTTGCCACCTCCATGGGTTTCGACAAATCGATCGTGGAGAGATTAACCTCTCAATCGTCTCGACTCGCAACCCAACATCTATAATCCGCCTTGGAGGAATTTCCATATCGCCTCGTACTCGAGAAACGGAGAATATGACATTATTAATGCACATGAGTCCGCTTCAATGGGGTTTTCCCCACTCTGGTCTGGAACCACATAATCCGACTAAGGCAATTCCCCGTGAGAGCTGCTTTCTGACCTGGATGATGATGACCAAAGCTACTACCATTCTCCACAGCCAAGCTCCCTCCGCCGATTTTCCAACCGTGAGCAATGCTTTTCTCCGAGCAGCGTCTACCAATTGTTTTGGGTCTCCAACCACGCGGCCCAACTTCAACTTCCATGGAGCTGCCGCTGCTACTATCGATTTAGGGTTATTCTCTATGGGTTTGGGGTTGGCGTCAGTCGTGAGATCAGCCCTTCGATCAGCGGAATTCATACAATCGGAGTTTCCGTGTCCAATCTTCCAACAACATGAACAATATTTCGGGAGATTTTCATAATCGATTCCTTGCCAGAATCCTTTGTCCGATCTGGCGTGTCCAATCCAAATCCTCTTACGAAGAGGATGTAGTAAATCAAGCTCCACACAAATATGAGCTACGCTTGGTCTAGATACGTTATCTAGAACCAATGGAACACCAACGAGATGATGCTATAGAAAAAAAGGTAACTTTTGTTGAATAAATGGATTGGCAATCCTTCTAGAGCGGATCCAAAGCCGAACAATGGGCGACTCCACCTCCCGGGATCAAAGTCGTATGTCCATTTAAACACACGCATCCGCGATCCGTTGAATATCCAAATTCCCTTCCGCCAGAAGCGACAATAATCTTCTTCATGTTCGAAACGAACAATCACATGCCTCACATCCAATCTTCCAATCCAAAACCCCCACTTAAACTGCAATTTTTGGAAATCTCTCTTTAAAATATCCAATGGAGGCCCTCTTCTAGAGAATTTTCCAACCAAAGCCAATTTCCATGGCTTTTCCAAAATTGATAATTCGAGTCTCATCAATGATTAGGCGGGTTCCCCTTTAAATGATGAAAATTAATTGGTAGTGAAACTTTTTGTTGTGCAGGGGCGGACAAAAGACCCGCGAACGATTTTTTGGGCCAAACACCGCCCAGAGGGGGCTGTTCTGCCGCTGGAGAAACCATGGGATGCCGCGGCTAAACAAGCTTAGTTGGCATAGGAGTCTTTTTGGCAAGAGAGTTTCCTCGTGAAAAGATCTTGAAGAGAAACAAAATCCCATTTTAATTATGCTGTTATTCACGTGGGGATTCGAATTTCTTCTTTTAAACAACACATGTTATAAGACAAACACTAAGCAAGATATATAAAAATCTTGCAAGAACACTTAGTGCAAGTCTTGTGTCCAAGCCAAGACAAGATATAACAAGCAAGCAATCTAACTTCAAGATAAACAATTAAAGGTCATTCAAACAATTTCTTAAGGAATATAATCACAAAGAATAAAGCAAGAACGTGAAAGTAAAGAGATAGAGTTAGGAGATGAAACACATCTAATTAGAGTGGTTCGATCACAAAGATCTAGATCCACTACCTTAGGACATACCTAAGGATTTTGGCAACTTTCCACTAGCTTGTCTTGAGAGTATCTTTGCATGAAAGGATAAAACCAACACATGGTATTTTCCTCACCAAGCAACCTTTCAAGGGTAGGCCAACAAATGGTCCGTTACGCACTAAGAAATCCTTCTACACCATCGAGAACTCTTTCTCTAATCTAGTCTACTAAGTGAGGAGGTTTTACGAACACCTCAATTGTACATACTTTTTGGGGTTCACCACTCACTCTAGTTCCTACAATTACAAGAAATATCCACCCCACTAAGGAGGCCGAAAACCACAGCTCTCACAAACAAGCCTTGCCACTTACAACCCTTACAAAGAAAGATTAGCCTCAACAAATGAGACTTTACAAGTTTAAGCTCAAGTATACAAATCCCTAATCAAAATAAGAATAGAAGAATGAGTATGTGAAGTTCTTTCTCAAACTGAAGTATTTTGATGAACGATAGAAGATTTAAGCTCTAGAAAGTGTTTGACTAGTTGTTTAAAATGTGTATATCACCGACCCTCTGATGGCTTGGTTAGTTAACAAAAATAAGCCTTACAATATTTATATAGAGGCCAAAAAACACAAGCAAATTGAGCTACAAAGGCTAGATTTTACCCTTGACGAGACAGCTCTGGTTGCCCTAATAGTTGGTAGGTCATCCGGAGTGCTTCCGAAGCAAAGAATATAGGCTACTGGACACATCTCGGTCGACCGCATAAAGTGGTCCGGTCGTCCGGAGCATAGGCTCGGTCGACCAGGCCTAAAGCAAGGTTGTTCGAAGATTATATAGTTGTTGGAGTCTTGGAACATTCAAAATTGACCAAGGACAAAACCACACCTTGGTCGACCGAACAACACAATTTTATCAGGTCTCACGAGGCCAATGCCAGGTCGACCTGACTTCAGTCCATAATTGGGGTTTCCTTTTGATCACATTTTTTATATTCTTAAACTCATGCGTAAGTGTTTTTCAAAGACTTTTAAAACATGTTTAAGATATTAGGCAATAACCAACACTAACATAAGTTTTCAAAAACCTTTTCAAAGATGAAATCAAAGTAAACCTGATTGTTTTGAAAACATGCAAGAGTTTGAGGTTAACATACTCTAAACTAGTATTCTCAAATAAGATTAGTCACAAGAGATATACCTATAAAGCATATGACTAATCTTCTAGGTCTTCAAGTCTTCTAGATGTGTAGACTTTTTGAGCTTTACTTGTGACATTTATCAACCTTTTTTGTGTTAAAGTTCTTTATAGTCTTCTAAGGTTCTAGCACCTTGGACTTCAACACTTCCAAGTTAAGCGCCTACTTGATGAAGATCTTCAATGTGATGTTGAGTAGCTCTTAACACTTGATCTTCCTTCTTTGTATTATAACACTACAACAAAAAATGTTTATTGCGACGTTTGTCATATGTCGAAATAAGTCAAAAAAGCGTCGATATAGATCTATACCAACATTTATTACAAATGTCGCTTAAACATCGCATTTTCCTGTGTCGTTATGGTCTTTTACGACATTTGTTACAAGCGCCGGTACCTATTCATTACGACGTTTGTTGCGGCATTTTAAAGCGTTTCAAAAGGTATTTTTTCCGACATTTTTAAATAATCGCAACAAGTCACATATTCGGACGTTTGTAAATACCGTCAATAAGTAGTTATTCCGACATTTGTTACGTCATTTTATTGTGTATCAAAAGATTTTTCCCCGGCATTTTTATATAGACGCACCTAGATATCTATTCGACATTCGTAGAATTTTGAAACTAGGTTGGCCGTGCAGAGTCGGATCCGAGCCTATACAAGCCGAGCCGTCGAGTCTAGCCATCTTTGAATAATCGGAGTCGGATCCGGAGCTATACAAGCCGAGCCGTCGAGTCTAGCCACCTTTGAATAATCGGAGTCGGATCCGAAGTCGATCCTTCGAGTCTAGCCACCTTTGAATAATCGGAGTCGCCCACATTTGAATAATCGAAGACAGAGCCTAAGTATAGACAAACTGAGTCGTCGAGTCTAGCCACCTTTCAATAATCGGAGCTGGAGCATAGACAAGCTGAGTCGTCGAGTCTAGATATATCTGAATAATGTAGAATAAATTTTTTCACTGCTCGAAGGTACGAGAATCGAACCCGCGACCTCCTGCATGTATTTCATGCAATCGACTGCTGAGCTAATTGATCATTTGTTATTTGTTTCTCCTCATATTATATTTATTATAATATAATTTTGTATATTGTACATTTACTTATTTTAATTGCTTTTTGTGTTTTAATTTATTTTTATGAATCGGATTAAAATTAATACGCTCTCATTAAATTTTTAATAATTAATGTCTTTAATTTTTCTTTAAAAAATATATTTCAGAAACTTAATCTCAGTATTTGTGTATGTCTGAAAATGTCACAAGATCTAACGACATAGTATATAAATGTCGCAATATGAATCGAAAAAAAGTAACAATTTATAACAATATGTAATGTAAATGTCACTAACTAACATCGAATTGTCGGTAAGAATAAGAATTACCATAATTGTCGTTATGAAACGTCGTATAAAATCGAAATATAACCACGTTTGTTAGAAACGTCACATGATTTAACGATGATGTATATAAATGTTGTTATATGAATCGCAAAAAGTAACAATTTATAACAATATTTAATGTACACGTCGCTAACTACCATCAAAATATTAATTTTATCAACAAATATTATTACCGACGCTACAAAACGTCGTATAAAATTCAAATATAGTGATGTTTATCTGAAAAATCACAAAAATCTAACGACATATTATATAAATGTCGCTATATGAGTCACAAAAAGTAACAATTTATAACAACATTTACTGTAAATGTCGCTAACCAACATCAAAACGTCGGTATGAACGACAATTACTATAACCGTAACTATGAAACGTCGTATAAAATTCAAATATAGCGACGTTTGCAAAAAGTGTTGCTTTAACTTACTCTTTTTTATTTTAAGCAACGCTTTGAAAAAAAAGTTGGTAAAAAAATGTTGCAAAAGACATATTTTGTTGTAGTGTAACTACTTCCAAGACAATGTATAATCCACTTCAAACTTGTGTCATGCAGTCTTGCAATGTGTAGCTTCTTCTTGTTGTAGACCATTTTCATCAATGTAGGTGTGAGTATAAAGATCCTATAATCAACCCACAAGCTCATACATACATGAGAATTTCTCAATGGTCAGTTTTCCTTTGAGTTGTTTACTCTGTTTGTTGGAATTGAGCTATGTTGATTGTGGTGAGATTGGCCATGCTTTTGATCATATAATTCGATTCTAAGGAACTCCTGAAGCCATAAACACATATAGATACTGGGCTGTTTGTTTTCTGTTTGATATTCTTTGGAGATTTCTGCATTTTGGTGGTGTGATTACTGTGTTATTTAAGGTGGGACAAGACATGAACTCAAAATGAACAAAATACCCAAATTATATACATAGATAATAACGTGGGCAACCCAATTCAAGTATACAATAAGTTTAGGTATCCTTAAGAGTTAAAGAAAACAATAAATGAAGAGAGAAAAAATGTAAGAAATTCTCATTTATATGTCTTTAATGCCAAAGAACTCTTCTTCATTTGAAAATCCCCTTTTCCTCCAAGAAAAGTTCAACATTCTTTCAAAGCTTTAATCTTCAGGTTGATTTCATCAATAATCTCCAAGCTTTCTTCTTTAATCCCACTCAAGAACCCTCTTCCAGGATTTTGAGAGGCAAACCCATCTCAAGAATCCCTCTCTAGCTCTAGATAATAACTAAGATAAATCATGATACGTCAAGATGTGTAGAAAACATCACAAAAGAAGCTTTCATACGGAGGCTCCGAGAGAAATGAGAGGTGCAGATGTTTTTCACATTCTCGTCTATCTGCGCATAAGCACTGAAGTTTCTATTCTTTTTCATTCCAGTCCTTGTTTTTTCGGATCTGCAATCTGGTCCCTTAACTTTAATTTCATTCTATTACCCATATTTTATTTTCCCTTCAATTGAATCTTAGAATTTTCAGCTTTCTCCTTCTTTTTCTCAATCCTTCTCCAAACTTCAATAAACTTCTTCTAAACCAACATGGAGAGAAAATGGGGTATAACTAGCATCATAATCATGCAAAATTAGCACTATAAAGTAAATTGTGTTCTTTAAAATATAGTTTGAATAACAAATATTAATGGTGCAAAACCGAACACCTATTATTCGAGTGGTTTCTGTTCGGCCATTCAGGTCGGTAGTTATTTCAGTTGGCAGGGTTCTATCACGGGTCGCTCAAATATAGCATCTCTCGACTGATCAGTGACGATGCTCGGCGCACTAAGTCGTCTCATGAAGATAGCAAGTGGTGCACGACGTTGGCTAACCTCGGTGCAGGAAACACTGTAGCTGCGCCCCAACGGCCTGGCCGTGGCACTGTAGCCACGCCCCAGCTGTGCATTGTAGCCACGCACCAACTGAGTGCTACGTGCACTGTAGCAGCTCTCCAACCATGTGCTGCGTGCACCTGTAGCCGTGCCCCCTATAGAGTGTTGTGTGCCTGTAGCCGCGCCCCAATCGTGCGCCGAAGATGTCCCAAAGAAACTGAGCACAACGCTACGATGAATCGTGCCTCAACCCGTGTGCAGTGAATATGCCTAGCTCCGCAATTTTGTGTGCCATCCGGTCCCAAAACTTCTATAACTCGGCGTATGTCCTAGAGACATCCTAGAGGACCGGATAGCACGTTTAGTTTATATACATAACATGTATATTGTTGTATACGAGTTTTCCCACCTCCTCGGAAATGTCTTTTAAGCTCTTGGCAAATGTCTTTTAAGCTCTTATAGGGGGGAATAAAAATCGAGCATTCAAGCAAGCAATTGTAACCACGTTCAAACGACTCCTCCCCCTCAGTCGTCTTGGACATTTAAACTACTACTCTTGTAATCATGCATTTAAATCAATGATGTGATTTTCGTGCAATTTGTCCCCTTGCCATTTGTTTTGCGTTTATTTACGATTTTGCCATCGAAGAGCGTTTGTCCCATTTTCGGTTATTTCAAGAAGCCGGGAGTGACTAGGGCCAAGGACCAAAGTCACTCGGCATCACTGCAATGCGTCTAAGACACTCGAGAGACCACCCGTGACACTTGGTATCGGAGCAAGGTTTCTAGAACTCCGGCACTAAGAAAAAGCGATGACTAGTCAAATGAGAAGCGTGTTGGCTACAGATGATGCTACCAAGGCCCGACTAGATGCTCTAGAGGCCATGGTAGACAAAGTGCATACCTTATACTATGGTGAAAGCGAGAGAATGCCGAATCCATGAAGAGGAAAGCTACTCTTATGGAAAACGATATCGGCGTGCAAAGTGGGGAACTAGAGGAAATGAGTAACGCTATAAGAGAGTTATTCCATGTTACCCAAGCACACGATGCTAAGTTGGTAAGCAACGAGGTAGCGATCGAGCGAGATGCGCTCATCATTGACCAACAACACCAAAGAAGTGACCGATCTGCAGAGCTAATGACGCTTTCCTTAGCCATTGGCCTAGCCGCTGAGAACGAAATGGCCAACAAGCTTCCCCTAATAATGCCTTGAAGCTAAAGGTGAGGGAACCTAAAGCCTTCAAAGGAGAAAGGGATGCTCAAGAAGTGGATAATTTCTTCTTCGACATCACGCAGTACTTCAAGACGGTCGGTATCACCGAGGAGAGCATGAAGGTGGATACGGCAACTACGTACTTGGAGGACGATGCGAAATTATGGTGGAAAGTCCAATCGGTTGAGATGGAAGCTGGGCGGGTCACCATAAACACTTGGGAACTGATGAAAGAAGCTCGTAAGAAGTAGTTCTTTCCCCAGAATGTTGTCTATGAAACTAGACGAAAGCTTAGAGAACTGAAGCAGGGCGGGACTATTCGAGAGTACATCAAGAACTTCTCGGCATGCTTACTACATATTACTGATATGTCCGAGTCGGACAAGCTCTTTGTTTTCATGGACGGTCTTAAACCGTGGGCTAAGAATGAGCTCACTTGCCAGCGTGTGCAGAACCTGGCCGATGTTATAACTATTGGTGAGGGTCTAGTAGACTTTCAACAAGATGTGAGGAAGGACAAGGAGAAGGCGACTTCCTTCCAGGCTAAGACAGGAAACTACAAGCCGTTCAGGCCAAACTTCACAAGAGGTGGAGGAGATAGACCCTTCCCCTCTTTCGTAGGACAAAATCGTGGTGATGCCCCGCAAAGGAATTACACACCGAGACCATTCGCTGGGTCATGCTACAACTGTTTCGGGGCCTCACCCATTGAGAAGTTGCCCAACCTACAAGGGTGGACCTCTAGCGGCGAATGGCTTTCAAAGGGGACCAGATACGCCCCAGATACAACGTGAGGAAGCATATTACGAAGAAGAAGGTGTTGCTAGAGCACTAGCTCATATGAGAACGACCCAAAGCGGTCATGAAGCTTTAGGAACTTGATTTAGCAGTCATCAAGGACTGATGTACGTTGATGTACACATCAACGGGATGCCTATTCGAGCCATGGTGGATTCTGGCGCTACTCACAACTATATAGACGTCTCGGAAGTGGAGAGATTGGGTCTATCTTTAGAAAAAATAACCGGACGGTGAAGGCCATAAATTCCCCGCCACAAATGGTTGTTGGAGTGGCGAAGGCGGTTAAGATAAGTGTGGTCCATTTGAGGGGAGCACAAACCTCACTGAGGCCCGGATGGATGACTTCAAACTCATATTGGGTCTCCAATTTACGAGGGATACTAAGACGCGAAGTGCTCCCTATGCTTGATTCGATTATTGTCGACAGGGAATGTTGTGCCCGTCATTGTTGGGAAATCGGCCAACCCCAAGCTGTCTGCGTTCCAACTGGGAAAAGGGCCTTAAAAAGTGAGAGCCAACATTCCTTGCCCACCTAAACTGGGAAGAGGTGAAGGAGAAATCAGGATCTATACCACAGATGGTGAAGCGGTTGTTACACCAGTACGAAGATGTCATGCCGGAAGAACTCCCTCGGGAACTTCCGCCAAAGAGAGATATTGATCATGAAATTGAGCTGCTCCCAGGCACGAAGCCTCCGGCTCGAGCCACTTATCGTATGTCTCAACCCGAACTCGCGGAGCTTCGGAAACAACTAACGAAAATCTTTGAGGCCGGGTATCATCGTTCCCTGCAAGGTCCCCTATGGTGCCCCGGGTAATATTCCAAAAGAAGCTCGATGGTTCTCTTCGCATGTGCGTGGACTATCGGGCACTCAACAAGAACACGATAAAAAAACAAGTACCTATACCGCTACCGGCCGATTGCTTTGATCAAGCCCGAGTGGAGCGAAGTATTACTCGAAGATTGATCTTCGCTCGGGCTATTGGCAAGTACGCGTGAAGGAGGGAGATGAGATGAAGACTACTTGTGTGACGAGATATGGTGCATTCGAATTTCTAGTAATGCCCTTTGGGCTAACCAATGTTCCCGCAACCTTCCGCACCTTGATGAATCAAGTTTTGAGGGACTTTTTGGAGTATACTTGGACGATATTGTGATCTATAACAACAGCTTGGAGGAGCACGTAGCACACCTGAAGATGGTGCTCGCTCGCTAAGAGAAAACAAGTTGCATGCTAAAGGCATGTCCCAAGTGCGCTTTTGCCCACAGAGAATTGCATTCTTGGGTCACATCATTGAACGGAATGCATTACGTAGAGATGCGAAGAAGATACAAGCTATTGAGGAGTGGCATCCTCAGAAGAATGTGCACGAGTTGAGATCATTCTCAGGGCGGCCAACTATTATCGGCGATTTGTAAAGGACTATTCCAAGATAGCCTTACACTTGACCGATCTCCACAAGAAGAAGATGGTTTGGAATTGGGACTCGAATTGCCAATTAGCCTTTGAGAGCCTAAAGACACAAATGTCCACTGACCCGGTGCTAGGCCTACCATACATGACTAAGACATTTGAGGTGCATACTAATGCTTCAGATTTTGCCCTCGGAGGGGTGTTTATACAAGATGGCCACCCGGTAGCTTTTTAGAGTAGAAAGCTGAGCGAGGCAGAGAGAAGGTACACTGCCCACGAGAAAGAGCTCATTGCCGTAGTCCACTGCTTGAGGGTGTGGAGGCATTACCTATTGGGAGCTTCTTTCCTTATGAAGATGGACAACACTGCGGTGAGCCACTTCATGACTCAACCAAGATTAACGGGACAGCAAGCCCATTGGAAAGAACTTCTAGCGGAATTCGACTTCAAGCTAGAATACAAAACTGGTGCAACAAATGTGGTCAATAAAGGAGGTGAACTAGCTCCATCAAGCCAACTCTCAGCTTTGGCTTGTAGCGAGTTCAAAATGGGAATAAAGGAGGCAATACGTGGGTTTTTGCCAAATGACCCCAATGGACAACAAGCGATGTCGATGGTAAGAGAAGGAAAGACTCGACGATTTTGGGTGGGACGATGGACTTTTGATGACATCGTCTCTATGTTCCCAAGGGTGGACACTTGAGAAAGAGAATAATTGAGGAATGCCATAGCACATTGTGGGTCTGGGCACCAAAGAGAAAGACCGCACGATGGCCTTGGTGGAAAGGGGCATACTATTGGCCCCAGATCTGGGATGAGATTTCGGATTTTGTGAAGACTTGCTACACTTGTCAGAAGGACAAGGTCGATCGACAAAAGAAATGAGGACTGCTCAAACCTCTGTCCGTGCCGGCAAAGCCTTGGGAAAGTATATCCATAGACTTTATCACCGGGTTGTCGAAGATATGAGACAATGCTACCATTCGGCCAACAATCTCTTCTACCTCATACTGCGAGACACGCCCGAGTAGGAGCTAAGTCCCTCGCGGGCGTAGGGACTTCTACGGGGAATGGAAAAGAATGTGGAACTTACGAAGATGTGCCTTGAAAAAGACAAATGAGCGGATGAAAAAAGTATGCCGATCAAAAGCGGCGCTTTGTGGAGTTCGAGTCGGGGATCAAGTGATGGTAAAAGGCATCTCGAAAAGAGAGCCCCGAGAGAAATAAAGGGTTAGACAATATTGAAGAGAATCGGGGGAGTTGCTTACAAAGTGGAACTTCCGCCGAGACATGAAGATCCATCTAGGATTCCATGTAAGCCTTTTTGAAACCATATCATGAGAATCTACATGAGAATATGGACACGGCCCTACGATACCCGCCTCTTCAACAACATTGGGCAAGAAAGTGGTGAGGCAATCCTTGATGCTCGGACCACTAGGAGGGAGTAAGAGGAACTATATGGAATTCTTGAGTGCTTGTTGTGAGGTCGTGGTACTTGAAGAAGACACTTAGGAGAGAGAATCGGATATGAGAGCCTTGGACCCAGCGATAGAGGGCTGCAAGGTAATTACGGCGGCAGGGTGTCGCCAAATCGAGTGGAGGAGGATGTCATGGGTCGCTCGAATATAGCATCTCTTAGCGACACGGGCGATGCTCGGCGCGACTAAGTCGTCGCATGAAGATAGCAAGTGGTGCCGCAGCGTTGGCTAACCTCGGTGCATGAAACATTGTAACCGCACCCCAACGAGTGCTTTGCGTGGGTATGGCCCAGCGCCCCAATCTGCAGCGCCACGATTCCATGTGCCATCCAGTCCCAAAACTTCTTTAATTCGGCGTATGTCCTAGAGACATCCTAGAGGACCGGATAGCACGGTTAGTTTATGTACATAACATGTATATTGTTGTATACGAGTTTTCCCACCTCCTCGGAAATGTGGTGTCTACTCCTGCCACTAGGGTAAATGTCTTTTAAGCTCTTATAGGGGGAATAAAAATCAACACACAAGCAAACAAGCAATTGTAACCACGTTCAAACTGTTAGTAGTGCCCTAAGACCATTAGCACATGTTGTGCGTTTTATTATCTTTTGAGCATGTAATTGAATAGTTAATTTTTCTTT
>JAOCZM010000050.1:15000-20041 GCA_026122235.1 Vinca minor | reverse complement strand
CGGTAGCCGCCGTTTTCGATTACGTATTGCTGACCGGCCCGACCTGCTCCGCACCTGCCTCGACAGCCTGCGCAACGCGACCGCCTGGCCGAACCTCGAGATCCTGATCGCCGACAACGACAGCCGCGCCCCCGAGACGCTCGCCTATTTCCGTGCGCTGGAAGGGGAGGGGGCTCGCATCGTTCCCTGTCCCGGCCCGTTCGATTTCGCCGGCATGAACAATTCAGCGGCTACGCAGGCGCGAGGGTCCGTCCTCGCCTTCGTCAACAACGACGTCGAGGCCTTCGAGCCCTCCTGGCTGACGCGCATGGTCCGCGAGGCCCTGCGGCCGGAGATCGGTGCGGTCGGGGCCAAGCTCCTCGACGGCGAGGGCCGGATCCAGCACGGCGGCATCGTGCTCGGCACCGGCGGGGCTCGTCACCCACGCCCACCGCCACTTTCCCGGCGATGCCCCCGGCTACGGCATGCGCCTGCGCGCGACGCATGCGGTCTCGGCGGTGACCGCCGCCTGCCTCGTGGTCGAGACGCGGAAGTTCCGCTCGGTCGGCGGCTTCGATGCCGAGCGTTTCGCGGTGGATTTCAACGACGTCGACCTGTGCCTGCGCCTCGACGCGGCCGGCTACCGAACCCTGATGGTGCCGGGCGCAGTCCTCCACCACCGCGAGGGCGCGAGCCGGACACGTTCGGCCGAGGCGCAGGCCCGTCACGCGCGCGAGATTGAAACGCTGAAAAACACGATGGGGGCCGCTGCTGTCGCAGGACCCCCATTATCATCCGGGCTTCGACCCCGACCTCTCGACCCACGCGCGACTGCGCGCGGGGGCGTTCGACCTTACTGGACCAGTCGCGGTCCGCCGGTCTGCACCTTCTCGTTCTCGGACATGATGCCCAGCCGCTTGGCGACTTCGGTGTAGGCCTCGATCAGGCCGCCGAGATCCTTGCGGAAGCGGTCCTTGTCGAGCTTGTCCGCGGACTTGATGTCCCAGAGCCGGCACGAATCGGGGGAGATCTCGTCGGCGACGACGATGCGCATCATGTCGCCTTCCCACAGGCGGCCGGTCTCGATCTTGAAGTCGACCAGCCGGATGCCGACGCCGAGGAAGAGGCCCCGACAGGAAGTCGTTGACGCGGATCGCCAGCGCCATGATGTCGTCGATCTCCTGGGGGCGTCGCCCAGCCGAAGGCGGTGATGTGCTCCTCCGAGACCATCGGGTCGTTGAGCGCGTCGTTCTTGTAGTAGAATTCGATGATCGAGCGCGGGCAGCTGCGTGCCTTCCTCGAGGCCGAGGCGGGTCGCGAGCGAGACCGGCGGCGACGTTGCGCACCACCACCTCGAGCGGGATGATCTCGACTTCGCGGATCAGCTGCTCGCGCATGTTGAGCCGGCGGATGAAGTGCGTCGGCACGCCGATATCGTTGAGGTGCTGAAAGACGAACTCGGAGATCCGGTTGTTCAGCACGCCCTTGCCGTCGATGATCTCGTGCTTCTTCGCGTTGAAGGCGGTGGCATCATCCTTGAAATGCTGGATGAGCGTTCCCGGCTCCGGACCCTCGTAGAGGACCTTCGCCTTGCCCTCGTAGATGCGACGGCGGCGGTTCATAGGCGTGTACCGTGGTTTGAGGAAGTCCATCGGGCCGTGGCTCCTTGGCAACGAGATGTGCGCGAAATCCGCGGCGTGGAGACCTCGCGAGAGGTCGGGCCGCAGGTGCACAACGTTGCCGAAAGCCCCGGCGACCGCGGCGCAAACTAGCCGAAGCGGGCTTGCAGCACAACGCGTTAGCCGTGCGGAGAGGAGGCCGCAGCCCTGCGCTCGCATGCCGGGACGCGCCCGGTTTTTCCCGCGATCAGGGTGAACGGCGCGAGCCTCGGCTCACGGCATGCCGAGGACGGGCATCCTTAGGCTGGGCGTCTTGTCGGGATAGCGGCACAGGTCGGCGATCGGGCAGCGCGGGCATTCGGGCTTGCGCGCCTTGCACACGTAGCGCCCGAACAGGATCAGCCAGTGATGCGCGTTCAGCAGGAAGGGCTCGGGCACGAGGGCCTCCAGCCCGGCCTGGACCTTGTCGGTGGTGGCCGCCACGACGAGCGGGATGCGGTTCGCGACGCGGAAGATGTGGGTGTCCACCGCGATGCGCGGCCTCGCCGAAGGCGACGTTGAGCACCACGCTCGCGGTCTTGGCGCCGACGCCGGGCAGCACCTGCAGCTCGGCCTGGCTTCGCGGGAACCTGCCCGCCATGCTGCTCCACCAGGATGCGGGAGAGCGCGATGACGTTCTTCGCCTTGGTATTGAACAGACCGATGGTGCGGATGAAGCCGCGCACCCGCTCCTCGCCGAGCGCCAGCATCGCCTCCGGGGTGTCGGCGATGGCAAAGAGCGGCCCGGTGGCGCGGTTCACGCCGACATCCGTGGCCTGGGCCGAGAGCACGACGGCGACGAGCAGGGTGTAGGGGTTGATGAACGCGAGTTCGAGCGCGGCTCCGGATCGGCGGCGCGCAGCCGCGAGAAGATCTCGACCAGCGTCGCCGCATCGACGGGCTTCGGCGTCGCCTTCGTTCGTATGACTTTGGCCCGTGCGACGATCGGCCGGGCGAGCGCGGCGCCGATCGGTGCTTTCTTGGAGGCGGGCGGCTTCTTGACGGGCATGGCCGCGTTATATGGGCGCCATGGCGAGCGGCAACCTCCACGTCCACCCGGACGGGCTCGATCCCGATACGATCGACCGCCCGGTCTTCGAGGCCACCATCCGGCCGCACCAATCCCTGAGCCAATCCGGCTTCAAGGTGGTGATGACGGGTCTCTGCCTCGTCTCCCTGGTGATCTCGGTCTGGTGCTGGCGCATGGGCTTCTGGCCGATCGCCGGCTTCTTCGGCCTCGACATGCTGGCGATCTATGCCGCCCTCAAGGTCAGCTTCCGCCGCGGCCGCTCCTTCGAGGAGGTGATGATCTCGCAGCTGGAGATCCTGCTCACCCGCGTCAGCCACCGCGGCGAACGCCACCAATGGCGCTTCAACCCGCTCTGGACCAAGCTCACCCAGGTCGAGGACGAGGAATACGGGCTCCAGCGCCTCACCCTGATCTCGCGCCGCGAATACGTGGTCGTCGCCCGCGACGCCTCCCCGGACGAGCGCGCCCGCATCGCCCGCGGCCTCACCCACGCGCTCGCGAAGGTGAAGAAGGGATTTTGAGGGGGGAGACCGCGTTTCGCCTCTCCTCGTCATCCCACGGCTGCGCAGCGGAGCCCGGGATCCATATTCGCCGACGGTGCCGGCTGAAGCACGACCTGGGGTTCCGGATCTTAAGGCTCGCCTCCGGCGCCTCGGGATGACGGGGGGACTGTGAGGCGTGCGGCCGTCCGTGTTCGCACGACGGTCGCACGTCCGGCATGGAAGATGCCTCGCCCGATCGAACAGCGGCAGGTGCATCGCGTGCAGGACAACCAGACGATCGACCGCCGCACGGTGCTCGGCGGGATCGCGACCGCGGCCATCATGACGGCCTCGCCCTCGCGGGCGACGACCGACCCGATCGTCACGGCCTCGGCTACCGAGCTCGCCGCGGCGATCCGCGCCAAGCGCCTCACCGCGACGGAGGTGGTCGAGGCGCATCTCGCCCGCATCGCGGAGGTGAACCCGAAGCTCAACGCCGTCGTCCAGCTCACCGCCGACTCCGCCCGGCGCGAGGCGGCCGCCGCCGATGCGGCCCTGGCGCGGGGCGAGGTACCCAGACCGCTTCACGGCGTGCCGGTGACGATCAAGGACACCCTGGAGACCGAAGGGGTGATCTGCACCGGCGGCACGCTGGGGCGCAGGGCCTATGTGCCGAAGACGGATGCCACCGCGGTGGCTCGCCTGCGTGCGGCCGGTGCGATCATCCTCGGCAAGACCAACGTGCCGGAACTCGCCGGTGCGCTCGAGACCGACAACCTCGTCTACGGCCGCACCAACAATCCCTACGATCTCGCCCGCACGCCCGGCGGCAGCAGCGGCGGAGAGGCGGCGATCGTGGCCGCCTGCGGTTCGCCGCTGGGCCTCGGCACCGATGCCGGCGGCAGCATCCGCGTGCCGGCGCATTATTGCGGGTTGGCCGCGCTCAAGCCCACCTCCGGCCGCATCCCGCGCACCGGCCAGTTCCCCCGTCCGATGGGCGCCCGCAACAGCGTCTTCCACGTCAGCCTGATCGCCCGGCGCGTGGACGACCTCGCGCTGGCGCTGCCCGTCGTCGCCGGGCCGGATGATCGCGACTACACCATCGTCGACATGCCGCTCGGCGACCACCGCGCCGTGGCCTTGCGCGGGCTGAAGCTTGCCTTCTTCGACGACGACGGCGCCTCGGCACCGACGCCGGAGATCGCGGCGGCCGTGCGCGCCGCCGCCAGGGCCTTCGCGGAAGCCGGCCTCAGGGTCGAGGAACGCCGTCTGCCGGACGCGGAGAAGGCGGCGACCGTCTATTACGACATGACCCGCGGCGATGGCGGCGCCGGCACCCGCGCCTTCCTGGCATCGATCGGCACCGACCGGATCTCGCCGTTGTTCGAGCGATCGCTGACCTCGCGCGCGGCGCCGGCCATGGCGAGCATCACCGAGGCGCTGGCGGCCTTCAACCGATGGGATGCGTTCCGCAACGCTCAGCTCGGCTTCCTGCAGGGTACGATGCGGTGCTCTCGCCGGTCGCGCCCTATGTCGCGCCGCCGCACGGCACGAGCTTCGATCCCGCCCTGCAGCGCGGCGTCGGCTACGCCCAGAACCACAACCTCACCGGCTGGCCGGCGGCGGCGGTTCGGGTCGGGACCTCGCCGGAGGGCATGCCGATCGGCGTGCAGGTGGCGGCGCGCCCCTGGCGCGAGGACGTGGCGCTCGCGCTGGCGCGCCACCTCGAAGCGAGCTTCGGCGGCTGGTCGCCGCCGCCGATCTGAAGGCGCGCTACTCCCCCGGCGTCCACTCGATCGCCGGGCGCTGGGCGAGGATCCGGTCGAAGTAGTTCGCCACCGCCTGCGCTCCGTCCGCATGCATCATCGCCACGGGGTGGGCGAGATAGGCGC
>JAOCZM010000050.1:0-7500 GCA_026122235.1 Vinca minor | reverse complement strand
CGCCACGAGCTTGGGCCTTGTCCGGCGACCCCGACATCAGCGCGACGAGGCGCGAGCGCTTGATCTCGGAGAGCGCCGGGAGGATCTCGTCGAGGCTGAGGCGCCCGAGGCCGACCACGCAATAGCCGATGCGCTTGCCCGGCGGCTGCGGTGCCGGGGTCGGGGCCGGCGGTCCGTCGCCCGCGCCGCGCCAGTTCGGGAACTGCACGCGCCCCCCCTGGACCGCGCCGGTATCGGCCGGAACCGTCGGACCGGGTGGCGCCGCGCTCGCGTTCGTCGCGCTCAAGGCCGCCCCGGTGAGGGTGACGCCGCCGGCCCGGAGCAGGGTACGGCGGGAGAGTCGGGTATCGTCTGCCATGCGTGACCGTTCAGCCTGTGGGAAGGCCGTGGAACGTGGCGCCGAAGGGCAGAGTTCCGCGCGGGTCAGTGCAGCCGGGCGGGCGGCATCGCCTGAGCGAGGGCGCACTCGGGCTCACGCTCGCGCTTCGGACGCGGCGGGCGTGTCGAGGAAGGCGAGGCCGACATGGCTGCCGTTGCGCCAGACGACGCGGGCGCGGCGGGTCTGGTTCCGGCAAGCGACGGTGAGATCGACGAGGCGCGGCAGGGCGGCATCCTCGGCGACGATGAGGCGGGCGCCGGTGAGCGACAGGTCGCGCAACCGGCATTCCAGCTCGGGCAGGAAGGCCGCGAGGCGGAGCGTGCCACCGAGGCAGGCGCGGCGGCGGTCGCTGTGGCGGCGCTCGGATGTAGGCGTCGTCAAAGTCACGGAAGTCGTCCCCGGCTACGGATCGTATAGCCACAATGCAGTGGAGCACGAAAAGCTTCCGAAAGTCAGGCTTAACCCTTGGTTAGGCTTAACGGCGCAGGGCCGTCATGCTCGCCTCACGCGGGCGGGGGCGGGTCCGGTGCCTCCACGTCGCCGCTGCGTTGGAGCTGCAGGGCCACGAACCAGCACAGGGCCGCCCAGGCGGCGCCGATGCTCCAGCCGGCAAGCACGTCGCTCGGCCAGTGGACGCCGAGATAGACCCGGCTGATCCCGACCGAGAGCGTCATCGTCACCCCGAGTGCCAGTGCCAGCGCCTTGACCCGGCGTCGGCGTTCGATCCGCGCGAGCAGCGTCGCCAGGGTGAGGTAGGCGATCGCCGACATCATCGCGTGGCCGCTCGGGAAGCTCGCGGTGAACACCTCCATGCCGTGCGGCACGAGATCGGGCCGGGGGCGGTGATAGAACAGCTTCAGGACGGTGGAGACGAGCTCGCCGCCGCCGACCGCGCCGATCACGAACAGCCCGACCCGCCGCCTGCCCGACAGCGCGAGGTAGGCGGCCACCGCCACCGTCAGGAACACGATGGTGAAGACGCTGCCGAGCCCGGTGATGTCGCGCATCGTCTCCTCGAGCCAGCGCGGGCCGATCGGATCGGACAGGTTGGCGGGGTTGCGCAGCGCCAGGAGGATCTTGCGGTCCAGCGCCTCGGTCGAGCCCTCGCCGACCTCGTGGGCCAGGGCGAAGAAGCCGTAGCCGAGCCCGCTGACGCAGATCAGCGCCAGCAGCGGCCCGACCTCGTTGAGGCGCAGGCGCAGCCACACCGCGGTGGCGTGGGAGACGACGGGATATTGTCGAAAGGGGGGCGGGAGTGCTCACGCGTTCTCTCCGAAGGACAGCCGCGCCCGTGCCTCCCACGGCCCGCCGAGATAGCGCCACAGCAGCGTCGCCGGAGCGGTGAAGCGGAACGGTTCGAAGCTCTGCTGCAGGGCGCCGTGCAGCGCGCGGGCGGTCTCCGGCGAGACCTTGTTCTGCACGGTGACGTGCGGGCGCCAGCCCTGCCGGTCCTGCGCGGTGAGATGCGCCTCGAAGGTCTTGGCCAGCCGCGCCCGGAAGGCGGACAGGCCTTCCGAGTCGAGCACGTAGGCGACCCCGCGGCCGGTGAAGCGCAGGCCCGTCACCGCGACCTCAGGCGGGGCCACCGTGCGGGCGAGCGTCGCGATCGTTTCGCGGATCCCCGCCTCGGCCGCGCCGGGCAGATTGTGGAACAGGGTGGCGTGGGCCGGGATGTGGTTGAGCTTTTCCGGAAAGTTCCGGCGCCGCAGTCCGTCGAAATGGGCGAAGGTGTCGGCGTCGAAGGCGAGCGTCAGGATCAGCGGATCATGCTGCGCATCGTGTGGCTGTTCGGACATGCGGTCTCTCGAAGGCGTCGGGCCTGAGATGGCGCGGCGTCCGGTCAGGTCCAGTACAGGATGCGCGCCGCCGGCAGGTCGCGCGCGAGCGCCGCGAACAGGGTCTCGCGCATCGCCTGCATCAGCGCCTTGGGGAAGACGTACTTCACCGAGCCGAACTTGGTGAGTTTGCGCGTGCGTTCGCCCTCGTCGAGCGGCAGGTCGGAGCCCGGATACCAGCCCTGGAGCACCTGCTTCGAGCCGGGCGTGAACCGGTGGGTGATCAGCTCCGCCGTCAGGTCGAGATCGGGGACGTCTGCCAGCGCGTCGGCCGCGTCGCGGATCAGGGCGCGGTATCCCGCCTCCCAGTCGGGGACGGGCAGGATCGGTGCGATCGTCAGGCCGACGGGATAGCCGGCGAGCGCCACCGCCCGCAAAGCGGCGAGCCGGGCGTCGAGGCTCGCGGTGCCGCCCTCGTAGCGCGTGGCGGCGCGGGCATTGACCGAGAAGCGGATGCGGGTGCGGCGGCGGTGAGGCAGATCGAGCAGCGGCTCGACGGCGGCGAACTTGGTGGTGAAGCGCAACTGCACCGGCGCGTCCCAGGCACCGAAATGGCGGATGGCCGCCGAGAGCGATCCGGTGAGGTGCTCGATGCCGAGCGGATCGGTGTAGCACGAGGCCTCGAAGGTGGTGCCCTCCTGCGCCCGCGCGGCCTGCGCCGAGGTGACGGCCCCCTGGCCGAGATAGTTTTCGAGGTTGGCGAGGATCGCGTCGAGATTGGCGTAGGCCCGCGTCACCGGTGGGCCGGACAGGGAGCCGGCGAGGTAGCAGTACTGGCAATGGGCCGGGCAGCCTTCGGCGAGGTCGAAGCGCCAGTCGGCCGATGGCGGGATCGGCTGCAGCCGCAGCTTGGCCGGCGGGGCGACGACGAGGGCGAGCGTCGCCTTCGCCTCCGCATAGGCCCGGCGCGGGTCTGCGTCGCGGAGCCCGGTGAGGCGGTTGGCGGGCAGGCGCTCGACCGCGAGCCCCAGACCCTCCGCGCGGGCGAGCATGGCGCGACCATGGGCATGGTCGAGGGCCGCCGGCGTCACCAGGACGCGCCGAGGCTGCCACGGCCGGGCGGGACGGGGGCGTCTGCGCCGGGGCGGGCGGGGTCACGGCCGCAAGCAGGTCTTCCATGGCGGGCGAACGTCCGGAGGGCCGCAGGGGCTCCGGCCTTCCGCTTGCCCGAACCTGCGGCTAAAGCACCGGCCATGAGTTCGCGCCGTCCCCCTCGTCCCGCCGCCGGGACACCGTCCATGAGGGGCGCGACGGCTGGCTTTTTCCTCACCGGCGGCAGCAACGACGTGATGGACCGTTATCGCGGCGGCCTGCGGCACTGGTGGAACCTGCGCGCCTGGACCCGGCTGATCGAGGCCCGCGCCGCCCGCGCCGCGGGGCTCGGCATCCGCTGCGTCCAGTTCATCGTGCCCGAGAAGCTCTCGGTCTACGATCACATGACGCAGGGGCTTTCCCTACGACCCGGCTCGGGCCTCGACCCGGCGACTGGCTCGGCGGCTCGCGGGACAGGCTGCCTATCTCGACCTGCTCGGCCCTTTTCGCGCGGCGCGGGACGGGGCGACCCCACTCTATCTCAAGACCGACACGCACTGGTCGGCGGAAGGCTGCCTGCTCGCCTATCGCGAACTGATGCGGGCGCTCGCCGCGATCCCGCCTGCCGATATCGGTGCGCGGCCCGTCCTCGTCACCGAACGGGTGATGGATCTCGGCGGGAAGCTGCCGGGGCGCCCGGCGGAGCGGCTGGTGCGCGTGCAGATCCAGCGCGATGCCGTGCGGATCGAAACGGGAGCCCTGCTCGCGGCCTACGAGGCGGCGGGCCGCGCCGAGGACCTGCATGTCGGCGCGCACGTCGTCTACCGCAACGAGAACCCCGCCGCCGACCCGCGCCGGGTGGTGCTGTTCGGCGATTCCTGCGCGCATTTCGCGACGATGCTGCTCACCGGCCTTCTGGCCGAGAGCTTCGCCGAGGTGCATTTCGTCTGGTCGTCGAGCCTCGACTGGGGTTACGTCGAGCGGGTCCGGCCCGACATCCTGCTGTTCGAACTGGCCGAGCGCTTCCTCGCCCGCGTGCCCACCGACGATTTCGATGTCGCGACCGGCTGCCGGGCCGGGCGCGAGCCGGTGCCCATCGCCCAGATGCCGGGCTGGGTCAGGCTGGTCGCCTCGACGAGGCCTTCGGTCTGCGCCGTGCGATACGCCTCCGGCGTGGCGGCGATGCCGACGAGCAGGACGAGGAGCGCCAGGATGCCGACCAGCGCCAGCGTTACCCCGTCCGCCTGCCGCCGCAGGGCGTGGATCGCGGCGCAGCCGGCGGTGAACAGGACCGCCTCGGTGACGGGCAACGCGAGGGCAAGCGACATGGTCTTGGGATGCTCCGGCCCCGAGTTTCGCCTCGGATCGTCTACCGTGTCCAGCAAGCGTCGCGCCAGCGGCTCCCGACGTTCGGCGGCGGCGATCGCAGGACGCTCACCGTCATTCCAGGGCTGCGTGACCTGGACCGTTCGGTTCGGATGAGAAGGACTCCGCACGTTCGGTTCCGAAATCGGGTTCCTTCCGGATCGCGATATGCCATGCCGGAACACGCGAACGCCGCGTGGGCTTCATCATCGTCGGCACGTGGCGACCCACATCCCCAAACGTCTCCAACATCGGATCGAACCCATGGGATTGCTCGTCGACGGCGTCTGGCAGGACCAGTGGTACGACACCAAGGCCACCGGCGGCCGCTTCGAGCGCAAGGCCTCCGCCTTCCGCAACTGGGTGACGGCGGACGGCGCGCCCGGCCCCTCGGGGGAGGGCGGGTTCGCGGCCGAGCCCGGGGCGCTATCACCTCTACGTCTCGCTCGCCTGCCCATGGGCGCACCGCACGCTGATCGTGCGCGCGCTGAAAGGGCTGGAGGACGCGATCTCCGTCTCGGTGGTCGATCCGCATATGGGCTCGGAGGGCTGGGTGTTCGGCGATAGCCCCGGCGCCACGCCGGACCCGATCAACCAAGCCGCGCGGCTCTACGAGGTGTATCTGGCCGCCGACGCGACCTATACCGGCCGCGTCACCGTGCCGGTGCTGTGGGATCGCACGCGGAAGACCATCGTCTCGAACGAATCGGCCGAGATCATCCGGATGCTGAATTCCGCCTTCGGCGGCACCGGCCCCGACCTCTACCCGGATCCGCTTCGCGCGGAGATCGATGCGGTCAATGCCCGCGTCTACGACCGGGTCAACAACGGCGTCTACAAGGCGGGCTTCGCCACCGAGCAGTCGGTCTATGCCGAGGCGTTCGCGGCGCTGTTCGATGAACTCGACGCCCTGGAGGCCCGGCTCGACCGGCAGCGCTTCGTCTGCGGCGCGCGGCTCACAGAGGCCGACATCCGGCTGTTCACGACGCTGGTGCGGTTCGACGCGGTCTATGTCGGGCACTTCAAGTGCAACCGGCGGCGGATCGCCGACTATCCGAACCTGTCGCATTATCTCCGCGACCTCTACGCCCTGCCCGGCGTCGCGGGCACGGTGGATCTCACCCACATCAAGCGGCACTATTACGAGAGCCATCCGACCATCAATCCGACCGGCATCGTGCCGGTGGGGCCGGAACTGGATTTCGCCGCAGCGAACGACCGCGCTCTGCGCTTCGGCGCGTGAGACGGACTCGACGGATGCGTGGCGCGCGTTAGATCGCCCGCCATGACGATGTTTCAGACGCTCCGCCTCGCCCTTCTCGCCGCGCCTCTGGCGCTCGCCGGCCCTGCCTGGTCGCAGGCGGCGGTCCAACTCGACGGCACCTGCGAGAAGCTGGTGATCGACGGCAAGGACGCCACCGCCGCCTGCAAGCCGGTGCTCGGCAACACCGCCGAGCGCCGCCGCACCACCTTCGATTTCACGACCACCGACGGGCGCACCCTGAGCTTCAGCGGCACCGGGGCGCAGCAGGAGCGCACCGAGGACACCGACCCGCTCCAGCCGATCAACCTCGTCACCAGCGTACGTCGAGCGACAAAGGGCGTGGTGCGCAACCCGACGCCGGCCGTGGGCGCCTGCACCTTCTCGACGCCGGCACCGGGCAAGACCGCGATCACCTGCGAGGCGAACGCACCGGACAACCGCACCTTCGCCGGAACATTCGTGACGCAGACCAAGGCCGCGCCCGGCGCGCCCGCGCAATAGCCGCATGCTGCGCTGGGGAGAGCCTGCCCTTCGCACTGGTCAGGCGCCCCTCTGAGTCCCATGTACCGGGTCTGGCGAAGATAGTTCCAAGGCCCGATACCGCATGCTGAACGACACGCTCGCGACGGACGCGCCCCTGGGTGCGTCCGACATCATCCGGGACACGACCACGGCCGGCTTCCGCCAGGACGTGATCACAGAGTCGACGCAGCGCCCGGTGCTGGTCGCCTTCTGGTCGGCGCGGGCGCCGTCGAGCAAGACTCTGCTCGCCGTCCTCGAGAAGATGGTCCGTGCGGCCGCCGGCAAGGTCGTCCTCGCCCGGATGAACGTCGACGAGCATCCCGCCGTCTGGGGCCAGATCGGCCAGCAGCTCGGCCTGCAGGGCGTGCCCGCCGTGGTCGCCATCGACCAGGGCCGTCCCGTCGACATGTTCGAGGGGGCGCTGCCGGAGGCCCAGATCAAGGCGTTCTTCGATCGTCTCGCCGGGCCGAGCGAGATCGATCAGGTCATGGCCGAGGCCGCGACCGCGCTGAGGCGAAGGGCGATCTCGCCGGCGCCTCCGAACTCTACGCCGCGGTGCTCGGGCAGCAGCCCGACAACGTCGCAGCGCTCGCCGGGCTCGCCAAGATCCAGCTCGATGCGGGCGAACTCGAGAATGCCAAGCAGGTGCTCGCCATGGTGCCCGAGGCCAAGGTCGCCGATCCGGCGCTCGCCGGCATCCGTGCCGCGATCGAACTGGCCGAGCAGGCCGCGGCGCTCGGCGACCTCGCCGGCTTCCAGTCGGAGATCGAGGCGAACCCGGACGCGCATCAGGCCCGGTTCGATCTCGCGCTCGGGCTCAACGCCGCCAACGATCGCGTCCAGGCCGTCGACCACCTGATCGAGATCATCCGGCGCGACCGCACCTGGAACGAGGACGGCGCGCGCAAGCAGCTGCTGCAGTTCTTCGAGGCTTGGGGCCCGATGGATCCGGCCGCGATCCGCGGGACGGCGCAAGCTTTCGACTCTGCTGTTCGCGTGATCTGCGGCTCTGCAAGAAACGCGTGGCTGGAGACGTCGCGAGCACCCATGCGGGTTACAAAGGGCCGGGCGACTGCCCACCGAGCAACTGAACGAAGCGACAA
>JAOCZM010000049.1:0-38683 GCA_026122235.1 Vinca minor | reverse complement strand
TGAAAGATCCTATTAGAGGCGGGTCGCTTTATTTCCGCCGCATAACTTGTTTTAGACTCGTTATTCCTCTAATAGTGGTATCAGAGCCACTCACGAGTACCCTATAGACTTAATGTGCTATAGTATTTTAATATGGATTATGAATCTACATTTTGCATGCCTTAGGATTGCTAGAAATGTTGTATATCATGTATGACATGTTTTTGCATCATTTTGTATGTTTCGAGAGTCGAGATTTTCGCCGACCGAAATGCCTCGTCTTTTGGTCAACCGAGCACTCTCAGCATATCCTGCTCTGGGACGATTGGGAGATAGGTCGGTTCAGCCGACCAGCTACCCTGTCGACCGAGCGGGGCGGCCGTCCACCGAATCCGAAACGTAATATGAAATGTTCATTTTGGTCGGGTTGCTCATTTTTTCATAAATTGTTATGTTAGTTGAGCATGATGCATAGTAATCGCCTTTACCATGGTGGTTTATTTTATAAATACGATCTCGCGTACCGTGCCTATCTCTTTTTATCAAAAGTTGTAAATCTCTTCTCATCAAATCCCCTGAATGTAACTCGAGGTTTCCTTAGAATTATGTAATTCTAGATTAGGATAAGGTATGCACTGATTTGGAGACAACCACCTGAAGGTCAAGACTATGTAAAATAGAATTTTTTCTTTTCACACCCCTTAGATTGACTTCACAGCTTTTTTCCATCGCTTGGAAAAACCGAATCAGATATGGCGATTACTATTGCATTTTTACTTTTATGTATTGATGCATATGTATATAAGCATAAACCGCTTTATTTTATGCTTTCTCAGTGAGATTGTTAAAAACAAAACCCCTCAATTAAATATTAATTAGTGCCTTCCTAAGTTTGGCCCCTCACCATGCCTAGATCGACATTAGTACGTGACATGCCAAAGCCGTACATACGTGTCTATCCTGGGTGAGGCGCGAAGGATAATTTGTGATATCCGCTGCCAAAAAACTTAGGGTCCTAGTTAATCGGATTATCTCAATAAATGGATTGAGGATCTAGAGGCAAAAGAGTTCGAGAAAAGTGTATAATGATACGCTTGAATAAATGTTATTCACTCAACTAACCAAGAATTACATAATCTGATGTAATTGGCAAACGTTGCCTACCTAAATAACTAAGTTTTGGGCGATCACCAAAGTCTGACTGTAATCCAGGTGAAATATGGATCTTGGCCCGCTAGAAAGTTAAACGAACTTTACGAGTTGATAATGAGGGTTATTCACTCGAAGAAAATAGTGGGATAAATCATTAAAAAGATAAAAGACCTAATAATGATTTTTATCGGTACTTACTTTGCATATGTATTTTTGTTGTAGAAAAATGGCAAATTCAAACCAAACACTATCATCGCGTCTCGTCCCTGAGAAGGGACAAATTAGAGGGAGTTAACTTCCCTCGACCGGGTTCAGAACTCGAGAATCGTTCTCAAGCATGAAAGAAAGTTGTATGTTCTAGAACAACTCTATTCCCGATACACTGCAGGCTCGCGCTTCACCACCGAAAGAAGTGCTTATCGAAGCATTGTAGTGATGCTTTAGATGTGTCTAGCCTCATGCTTGTCACCATGAACTCGAGCTTCGTAAGCAACATGAGGACATGGGGGCTTATGAGACGCCGCTCACCCAAAGCAACTATATCAGGACAAGCACGCCAGAGAGATTCGACGTATCGAAATCTCTTTTTCAATGCAAAATGTCTCAAGGAATGCCAAGAGGGAACTCACGTTCTTAAGATGATAGGTTATGTCCTAACCTTGAAAAACTCGGGATTTCCTTTCGCAAGAGTTGTCGATCGATTTGATCTTGCAATCGTTGCTCGAGTCATTCAAATACTTCATTCTAATTATCACATGAATGAAATTGACAAGCCATCGCCTCGAGTTGTTGAACATGCCGAGGACTCGCCGAGAAGGAAATAGGCAAGTCCAAGCCCAACACCATACCGATGGTGCAAAAGGGCAAAGGCAAAGGTTTTGTGAAATCCAAAGGCAAACTGAAGGTAAGCCCAAGTGGCAAGCAAACCACTTTCAACAATGCACTCGAAATCTAAGGGTGGTGTAGCCAAGGACTCTATCTCACATCACCGTGGTGAAAAAGGGTCACTGGAAATGGAACCGCAAAATCTATGTTAGCAGAAAAAGGCCGGAAAAAGGAGAAAGCAAATGTTGTTTCGCTCGTGTATTTATGTTGTTGATATTAATATGATTGATATCAATTTAAATACAACTACTTCTTGGGTACTTGATACCGGATGTGGTTCTCACATTTGTACTAATGTGCAGTGGACCGCAAAGCGAGTAGAGAGTTGGCAAATGGGTGAAGCTGGAACTACGAGTTGGCAACGGAGCACGTGTTGCACTCTAGCCGTAGGGACTTGTACTTTTACTTTGCCTTCTGTGGCTTGTTTTGGGTTTAGAAAACTGCTTTCTATGTACCAAGTTTAACTAAGAATATTATTTCAGCTTTCTTGTTTGGACAAGAAAGGTTTTGAGATTTCAATCAAAAACCAACGATTATCGTTAGTTTTTGGATAATATTTTTTATGCAAGCGCTTTCTTTGATTAATGGTCTATATATTTTAGACCTTGATATGCCAATTTTAAATATAAATACAAAAAGGATTAAGACTAATGATTCTAATCCGACATACCTCGCATTGTCGCTAAGCCACATAAACGAAGACCGCATATCCAAGCTCCATAAAGACGGGTTGTTGGAATCATTTGACTTCATGTCTTATGATCGATGCGAATCTTGTTTGTTGGGTAAGATGACAAAGATCACCTTTCACTAAGCTAGGTGAGAGAGCCGATGCTTTATTAGGACTAATACATAGTGATGTATGTGGCCCTTTAATATACATGCAAGTGGGTGGTTACCTCTACTTCATTACCTTTAATCGATGACTTCAAAGTAGGTATGGATATGTGTTCTTGATGAAACACAAATCCCAAGCATTTGCTAAGTTTAAAGAGTTTAAACTAGAAGTAGAAAACCAACTTGGCAAGAGTATTAAGGTTCTTCGATCCGATCGAGGAGGAGAATACTTGAGTCAAGAATTCTGTGACTATCTAAAGGATTGTGGAATCGCTTTCACAACTTTCTCCTCCAGCCTACTCCACAATGGAACGGGTGTATTCGAAAGTGAGGAATGTAACCTTATTAGATATGGTTCGCTCTATGATGAGTCACACGAGCCCCGCCCAATTCCTTTTTGGGGGACACGCACTAGAGACAAAGAGCCTTTAACACTTAACCGCTGCTCCATCTAAATCAACTGCAAAGACGCCATACGAGTTATGGACTCGGGAAGCGCCCCAGCTTTGTCTTTCCTCAAGATTTGGGGTCATGAAGCTTTTGTAAAATGCTCACCTTCCGATAAGATCGCTCCAAAAATCTGAAAAGTGCATATTTGTAGGTTATCCTAAGGAAACTAAAGGATACTACTTTTATATCCCTAACGAAAACAAAGTGTTTGTTGTCTCGTACGAGAGTCTTTCTAGAAAAAGAATTTGTTTCTAGAAACACGAAAGTGGAGTAGCGTAGAACTTATCAAGTTCCGCACTCTCAAACTAGCACTAATGATAAGATGGAAATTGAATAGACTCCACAAGTTGTTGGGCAAAGAAAAGCTACAAACAGATGTGCAACAAAGACTGCTCAAGAAACACAAGAATTGCGTAGGTCCGGTAGAGTTCATCGTCCACCTCCGAAAAATTTGGTTTTTTCATAACTGTAACATGGTGATGTTATGTTTGTGGATCACGATGAACCTTCAACCTACAAACAGCATTTAATAGCCCGTATTCTCGAGAAATGGCTTGAGGCCATGAGATTCGAAATGTACTCCATGTACACAAACCAAGTCTCGGATCTTGGCTGATCCACCCAAGGGGTAACTCCCATAGGGTACAAATGGGTTTTTAAGATTAAAACCGACACTGGAAGGGAAATGTACAAACGCATAAGGGGGCGACTGGTCGCAAAAGGTTTCAAACAAGTTCATGGTATTGACTATGACGAGACCTTTTCCCTCGTAGTTATGTTCAAGTCCATTCGGATTTTGCTTGCTATCGCAGTACTACTATGACTATGAAATCTGGAAAATGGATGTCAAAAAGCGCTTTCCTTAATGGAAAACTTGAAGCAGGATGTGTATATGACATAGCCTCAAGGTTTTGTCACTACATACAAAACCAGAATACGATTGAGAATGCCGTAAAGTATGTAAGCTTCAGAGATCCATTTATGGACTCAAGCAAGCTTCTAAGCCGGGAACATCCTTTTTAATGATGCCAGTCCCGTGAGTTTCGCTTCATTAGAAATGAGGATGAGCCTTGTGTTTACAAGAAGGTTAGTGGGAGCTCAATCGTATTCCCTGGTTTTGTATGTAGATGACATACTACTCATTGGAAACGACATACCAACCTTAAAGTCTGCACAAGGCTTAGTTGAGTACGTGTTTCTCTATGAAAGACTTAAAGCGATGCCACCTATATTCTCGGGGAGTCAAGATCTATAGAGATAGATCCGTGAGACCTACTGGCCTAAGTCGAGTACATATATAGACAAGGTGCTAAAGCGGATTAGCATGCAAGAGTCTCAAGAAGCGGCCTTTGTCCTATGGCACATGGTACTGTCTCATCGAACAAACAAGTTGTTCTAAAAATGCCACCGAATCGGAACGCATGAAAGAGATCCCTTATGCTTCGCCATGTGATCCATCATGTACGCCATGTTATGTACTCGCCCTGCATGTCTCGCTTTTCCTTAAGCCTTACGAGCAGCATACCGCCTAACTACTAGTGAACGCCACTAGATCTCGACCAAGAATATCCTCAAGTACTTACGAAGGACTAAGGATACATTCTTGATTTATGGAGGGACTGATGAGCTCGCCAAAGTGGTTACACCGATGCTAGTTTCCAAACCGACAGAGATGATTTCCGATCGTAACCTGGATATGTGTTTAACTTGAACGGAGGTGCCGTGAGTTTGGGCGCAGCTTCAAAGCAATCGACCATCGCAGATTCTACTGACAGAGGCCGAGTACATAGCAAACTAAGGAGGCGCTTTGATCAGAAATTTATTTCCGACCTCGATGTGGTTCCTAGTATCGCGAACACGATAGACCTCTATTGTGAAAACAATCGGGCTATTTCACAATCTAGGAACCCAGATCTCACAAGAGGTCCAAACATGTACTACTGCGTTTTCACCTAATCCGCGAGATTATAGAAAGAGTGGACGTGCATATATGTGTAGTAGATTTGCGCATAATGTCGCGATCCACCGACGTAAGCCATTGTCGCAGAAGCAAAGCAGCATGATCGCCACACTAGCTCCATGGGTATCCGATACCCGAGGGTTGATCTTTTCTTGTAGAGACAGCCATTAATATGCCTCTTAAAGACCAATCGTAGATGATTGTGGGTCTTTAGTGCCAAATGGGGAGATTATTGTATCGTATTTATGTAATTTTCATTTTGATGAATAAAAAGGCATAAATTCCGAAGATATTTCAATATGTTTCTGCTCTAAAAACATAATGAAATAATATGTCCTTAGAATAATATTCATAATTGTTATGATTCTCAAACGCCCCTAGTCGAACATTATTATGGAATCTTCGAGGACAATAATAATGCGTAAGACTAGTAATGCCAAAGTGATTGATATAAGATATCTGGATCGTCACACGGGTATATATGATTAGAGAATCATTATAATCGACAGACCCGACATGAGAAACACACCACGGTTGTTATATAATAGTCAACTGTGTTTCTCAATTTTTGACTGCGTGTATAGTGAGATCCTTCAACTTGAGGTCTCACAAGAGTTCTTGCATGGCTAGTGTTATGCTTTGATAATGTTAAACGCTATCCGCAATCAGGTGAGCAATAAAGGCATTTATCGGGTATATCACGTAATCTTGTCCGTGATGAATGGGATGCATAAAGGATTTGTCCCTCCTATATAGCAGAGCGATATCTCGGGGCTCCCTTTGACGGAGTCTCGACTAATCCATGGCCATGAACAAATGAATCAAGATATGATATTGATGTCATTTGATTAGTCTACTCACGTAATCAAGAAACTAAAAAGATTGACAATACAAGTGTGACTTTTTCCATGACTTGTGTTCAATCTAGATATCAAGGACAAAAAGGATTTAAATACAAATGTCAAATGGTGTGATTATGATAGTCACCAGATATTTATGAATCGGGGTAGCGACGCGCTGCTAGATACCTCTCATTACTCGTGACATGTGATGTCACGCACCAACATCACGTATACCTCCCGGGTCGCACTCATGATCAACCCGGATCGGGCTTGTTGAGTACATTTAATCTAAGGTGCACCAATTCGATCGTCGGCCGATTAGATCGGGCCCTTTAATCGAGCCGGGTCGACCAATATGATTGGGCTGACCAACCCATTTGGACCGACCTTATGGCTGGAAAATTGGATATATTTTCCGCTCTTATCTCTTGTAGGCGAGGTTGGAAGTCAGGGGAATGCTGAGGAGTCGTTTCTCCATGATCTCCCACTTCCCCATTTCTCTCTCCCCACTCTCCCTTGAATGACTAAGAAAAATGCTGATTTTTCTTAGCATTCTAAGTCATTATTCTCCAGCTTTTGAAAGGTTAGAGAAGAGAGAAAAAGAGAGAGCATTCAAGAGAGCTTGAATAGAAAAAAAGACAGCTTTTCTATATTCTTGTTTTCTAGCTTTGGCTAATAGAAAAGAAGTAAGAAAACTGCTTTTTGTTCTTCTTTTAGGTCCTATATCCACCATAAATATATACTCCATCTTGAAGAGTGTCTTCAAGACTTCTACGAGGCGCTAGCTAGCACCAAGCTTGTAGAGACCATCCCCAAGATCGAGCGGATATCGGGAGAGGCGGAGCCTCGCGTAGTGGCGTCTGCTCGTGACAACAAACCTACTTCAAAGGCATAATGCTATCCCGTAGTCTAGGTTCTTACTCGTGAAAGATCCTATTAGAGGCGGGTCATTTTATTTCCGCTGCATAACTTGTTTTAGACCCGGTTATTCCTCTAACAGAAGATTCTAGAGAGTTGTCTGTAAGTATTTCATTACCGTTTCTCCTTTTTTTGATATTAGTTATTTAATGTCATAACCTGACTTTTTTTTTACAAATGGGTGTTCCATGAGGTTTATGACGACGCCGCTAAGCAAGGCAACTCAAGCTCGACCGCTCCTCCTGGATTTGCCGACTCGGGGATTGAAAGTTGTCTCACGAGGTCATGCAGTGGGCTAAGAATGGGACGTGTCCAAGGACTCTGGCTCCTTTTGAGTGATGTGGTAAAGACAATGAAGCGAGGCAGCCAGGCGGTGTCGCATTCAGACATGGAACAAATGCAGAGCGAAATGGAAGCAAATTTTAAGAAAAACCTAGCCGAGCAAAAAAGAGAATTCAAGTTGAGGGAAAAGAAGAGAAACAAGGGTCTAGCTAGTATGTTAGCTAAAATTTTAACAAATAGGGACCAGGTTGTATTAAGCGCCTCTGAGATAGAGGCCAAATTGAGTAGTATCTTAGACGTACGAGTTAGAATCGGATCATGACGATGACCCATTAACTGTCGATTCTGTTTTGGGGAGTCAATAGAGTATTTAGTTAATTTTGAATCAATTTGTAACTATTGTTAGCTTTTAATACTTTTTTTTAAGTTAAGTTTTGTGATTATTTTGGAATTTACAATTTGGTTTAGGTTTTTTGTTGAATGGAAGATAGCTGATTGGTTTATGTTTTCTTTTGAATGGAAGATAGTTGATTGGTTTATGTTTTCTTTTGAATGGAAGATAGCTGATAGTTTTCTGTGCAGGGAGTCTGTTATATGCTTACCCTGTTCTGATACTGGAAAATTGGGTTCATATCGACCGAATAGCGACTGTGTTAGGGTTTAGGGTTAGGGTTTAGTGACGGATTTGGATTTATCATTTGGGCGACCGAAACATTCATATCCGTCGCTATTCCGTCACGGATACCCCGGTCATAATTCGGTCGGTATATTCTCCCGGATTCCGTTTTTTATAAAATAGAGTTTTTAAAGATATATAAAAATATTTGTCTATTTTAGTAATATATACATAAGTACACATTAACCTGAATAGTGAAACAAGTAAAACTTATACTTATTCACAAAATACCTGTATAGACCTGAAGCAGAACAATTCAAGTAATACATTTGTGTTGACATTGACATGAATCATTAAGTAATGTAACTAAAAGTTTAATAAATGCTCATTAATGATCAAATAATTACTACAATAAAAATATTAGTTCGTATTCGCATTCTGAATTGTTCTGCTACAAGTATATATAGGTATTTTATGGATAAGTATAAGTTTTAATTGTTTGAATATTCAAGTTAATGTGTGTGTGTGTATATATATTTATATACATACAAGTAATAGTAACTAAGATAGGCAAAATGTTTCTATATATCTTTAAAAACCCCGCTATTTTATAAAAAACAGAATTCGGGAAAATAAGGGCGACCGATTAGCGACCGAATATACCAGAGCGGTCGCTATTCGGTCGCTAACGTTATATGCCGAAACGGGCGCTGCCTTTGTCCAAAGGCGCGGATCTTTATTTTCAAAACTTTACAAGGGTTCGTGCATTCTTCTCGGCTGATCGATTAGCGCACCGAATATACCAGAGCTGGCCGCTATTCTGTCGCTAACGCTATATGCCAAAACGGGCGCTGCCTTGTCCAAAGAAGTGAGATCCTTATTTTCAAAACTTTACAAGTCTTCAGGCATTCTTCTGGGCGACCGATTAGCGACTGAATATACCAGAGCGGTCGCTATTCGGTCGCTAACATTATATGCCGAAACGGCGTCGTCTTGTCCAGTGCGCGGGATCTTTATTTCAAAACTTTGCAAGTGTTCAGGCATTCTTCTAGGCGACCGAATATACCAGGGCGGTCGTTATTCGGTCGCTAACATATGCCGAAACGGCGTCGTCTTGTCTAGTGTGCGGGATCTTTATTTGAAAACTTTGCAAGTGTTCAGGCATTCTTCTCATGACCGATTAGCGATCGAATATACCAGTATGGCCGCTAACGTTAAATGCCAAAACGAAGCGCTGCCTTGTCCAAAGGCGCGGGATCTTTATTTCAAAACTTTGCAAGTGTTCAGGCATTCTTCTGGGCGACCGAATATACCAGGGCGGCCGCTATTCGGTCGCTAACGTTAAATGCCGAGCTGGCGCTGCCTTGTCCAAAGGCGCGGATCTTTATTTTCTTCGTACATTCTTTTCTGGGCGACCGACTATGTCGCCGATACATCTGTCAGCAGATAGGACGGAAGTTCCACTTCCGCTCTCGATGGGCTGAAACTTTACAAATGGCCAAAAGGTATGCTATTAAGGGCACGTGAGTAGCGACTTGAATTTAAATCTGGGTCGCAATGTTTAACACCTAAATGAAAAATATTAAAGGCACTGAGCTTTCCCCCAATACTCATTCTCGCCTCAAACCGTGATTTCTACCTCCACTACCACCTCTTCCCGCGATTTCAAACTCACTTCGGAAAAACCCTTTCCTTCTCCCATCACCACCCCCTCCGGTAACTCCAGGACGGCGCCACTACCTCCGGCACCCACAAGACTTCCCCACCACCTCCGATTTCAGTTGGGTTTTAGGTGAGAATCTTAGCTTTTCTAGTTTTATAATGTTATTAATGTCAATATTCATGCTCTTATACCATTTATTCTCTAGCATCAAAGAATCAAATTTTAGGGCATTTTACCTTTTATTAGGTTTAGGGCATACCTTTTATTTTTTGATTGAAGGCAAGGTGTTTGATGATATGCCATGGTAAATACTAGAATCAAATTTTGCTCTATTTATTTCAAAGCTAAGAATTTGACTCAATTTCTTTGCATAATAAATGATGATATCAAAGTGGCAAAATTTTCTAAGTTTACTAGCTTTTTACCTTTATTTTAGGGTGTAAAATTTCATCTTTATTCTCACATTGAAATTTTGTTAATGCACACTAAGAAAATTGTCACATTTAATATCATCAAAATAAGGTAAAAAGCTAATATGCATTTAATTATTAAGACTTGATATACACAGATATTGTGTTTGTAATGGACGACCGTAGTTGGATGTATATGGATTCGACAACGAATGGTGGACCTCGTCATAGTCAAGAATTTATAGCTGTATTGAAATGATTTGTGGATTTCGCAGTTAGTTCGTCTGTTAATGTACAAATAGATGGGATTAGGTGTCCTTGTGGGGTTTGTAGGTATAAGTATTTTCATATGCCTGATACTGTGAAGTATCATCTTGTTATGAACGGATTCGTGTCTAACTATTATAATTGGACATGTCATGGCGAGGCATTCATTCCCATGCCTCAAATCCCGCTTTGTTCATGAAATGAATAATTATAAAAGACATACGATACCTAACAATTATCGAGATATGGTTATTGATGTCATGGGACCAAGTTTTTAATGAGCATCAAAATAGGGACGTGGAAGAACCTCCCAATCCACAGGCACAAATGTTCTATGACATGTTGAAGGCCGTTGATAGCCCACTGTACAATGGTTGTACAAACCATTCACAGCTTTCAATGACTGCTAGGATGTTGAGCATTAAGTCCGAAGACAACGTATTTGAAACTGCAATAGATAAATTTGCGCAGTTGATGAAAGAGGCGCTTCCTCCACAAAACAATGCTTTAGACGACTTTTACCAAATGAAGAAATTGGTTAAAGGCCTTAGATTATCGGTGCAAAAGATTGATGTTTGTGTTAACGGTTGTATGTTGTACTGGAAAGATGATGTTGGGAGTAGAGAATGCAAGTTTTGTGGCCATGCTAGATACATTAAGAAAAAGAAGTCAAAAAATACATGATAAAAAGAGATTGCTTGCAAAAAGATGTATTATTTTCTAATTACTCATAGATTACAAAGATTGTATGCATCTGAGAAAACTGCAAGACACATGACATGGCACTCTGATAGTGAGAGGGAAGAGGGAATAATGAATCACCCGGGATGGAGAAGCTTGGCAACATTTTGATAGAACACACACCGATTTTGCAGCGGAACCTCGGAACGTAAGGCTTGGGTTATGCATAGATGGTTTTGCACCTTCTAGCATGTCGTGAAGCACTATTCTTCTTGGCCGCTTCTTCTAACACCTTATAATCTTCCCCCTCGATGTGTATGAAGAACAATGTAATCTTCTTAACTATCATTGTACCTCGACCCCAAAATCCAAAACACAAGATCGATGTGTACTGTGCACTTTTAATCGATGAATTGAATCAACTGTGGGGTGAAGGCACGGAAACTTATGATATCTCAAAAAAACAAAATTTTAAATTGAGGGAAGTAAACTTCAGTAAGTAAACTTCTATATTGCTTTAATTTTTTAATATAATTAAAAGTGGCCAAATAATAATATTGTTATTTAATTTGGAACTCAGGAAATTTGTCAGTGAAGTACATGATCAAACCCCGCAGATAACGGAGGCAGAACTTGAAAGCCGGGTTTATAATGATTTTTCCAAATGGTTTGGAACTCATGTAAGTTGGTATTGTTTAGAAATGTACTTGTCTTAAGAATGCATAATTAAAGTAATTTAACTTTTGTTGTTCTCAACAGATACATAGCCTTCAAGATCATTCCGAAATTTTGTTGAAAAATCTGTCTTGGGGCCCGTCAAGGAGAGTGATGTCATACACCTAGCTACTTTTGTTAACGGTTATAGATTTCACACAAAAGCCCACAGCGATGGAAAGGGAACGACAAACAATGGGTATGGGTTAAAGGAGATTATTATGGTGAGTTGAAGCAAGTAATTGAGGTTCAACTTGCTGACTACTCCGACCAAAAAAATAAGTCTTTTCAAATGCGATCGGGTTTGATTCTACTCCAAATCGAGGTTTAAGAATGCATCCTCAATATAAACTTGTAGAAATCCATAGGAAAAGAACCTACCAGTGGTTACGATCCATTTGTATTTGCTTCCCAATGTCAACAAGTCTACTACACACCTTATCCGTGTAGTAAGACAACATCTAGTGGCTGATTGGTTGGGTCTGATGTCGCTCCAAACCACGCCTATTTGACGCTCCTCGTGTTCCGCACCGCATCGTGACGGCACGCTGAGGAGGAGACCAATCGCATTGATCCAACTATTATCGAGTTGGTCAACTTGCACACCGGTCGTGGGAAAGTGAAGTTGTACTTGTGGTCGAAAACCAGCCGTGTTCATGAAGATTATGACGATGATGATAATGATGAGGATATGTTGAGTGATGACAATTCTGCTAAGAGGATGAATTTATGCTCTGATGATGATTTAGAATGATTAAGCTTTTTCTCGCTTCTTAGAATTCCACATATTGCAGTGAGTAATATTTGTTGTTTTTTTTGTACTTTATTACCATAAATTAGAAGTCATATTGTATAACTTTTTAACATAATTCAAAGTAGTAATTTTATTGTCATAAAATAATTTGATTCTTGAATTTTCAGATTGCTACTCATGCATTTCCAAGGATATACATATGAATGACATCAAGGAGTTTATGAGAAGTGCACACTTTGATTGTGAGTTTTGATAATACAATGTGTGCACTTTGATTGTGAGTGTTGTAATGTAATGTGCACATTTTGATTGTGAATGTTGTAATTCGAAGTTTGCACTTTGATTGTGAGCATTTAATGTAATGAGAAGTGTGCATTTGGATTGTGAGTGTTGTAATGCAAAGTGTGGACTTGATTGTGAGTGTTGTAATCTAATGAGAAGTGGACACTTTGATTGTGAATGTTGTAATCTAATGAGAAGTGGGACACTTTGATTGTGAATGTTGTAATGTAAATGAGAAGTGTAAACTTGTGGTTTTAGTAAGATAATTGGCTATGTAATTATATTTTTGGGTTTATTGATTATTTTTGCTATTTGGGATCTTATTAATGATACTGTTTCTGGTTTGTATTTTTTGATATATTGCTGTTTTTTTATAATAGGGATTTAATTAAATTTCAGATTTATTTTTTTAAATTTAAAACAATTTAGCGACGGAATAACGACCGCACGAGTCAAAGACAAAGTCAACACTGTTGACCGTGCGGTCGGTACCTAGAGACGGAATATTCGTCGCTAGTCTACCGTCGGTATTCGGTTGTTAGAAAGTAAAAGTCAAAGGTGAACAATATGCATCATTCGGTCAGTATTCGGTCGTTATTCAGGGACGGAATATTCCGTCGGTATTCGGTCCGTAAATAGCAAAAGTTGAAAGTCAACAACATTGACCATTCGGTCGGTGGTCAGTCAAAGTCAAAGGTCAACAATATGGAACATTCGGTCGGTATTAGGTCGTTATATAGCGACGGTCTATTCGGTCCGAGGATAAGTTTAGGATAAAGAAGTTGGAATTTTAATATTTGCCCGAATGCGGATATATATATATATATATATATATATATATATATATATATATATATATATATATATATATATATTGCACTACGTAACACTATGCGCTCGGGATCTTCATTCCCGAGAATCCCAGACATATAACAAGTGTAATTCATGTTCACCCGAGGTTCAAGGTCTAGCGGATTCTTGATCTCGTGCTTTCACAGTTATCGATTCAGAGACCTCAGCTTCGGACCCATTCACCCTGAGGTCTTGAGGGGTTTATTTGTACCTAATTATTTATGTTCTGCCATTTCAGATTATTTTGGCAGCTTTCGTAGCGATGACATTATTTCTGAGGGCTGAGATGCACAAGAACACTGTGACTGATGGGGGATTTTCATGGGTTCTCTATTTTTCGACGTTGTGATGATCGTGTTAAATGGAATGTGAGAGCTATGTCTTACCATCCTCAAGCTTCCGGTTTTCTACAAGCAACGAGATCTTCTCTTCTTTCCTGTGTGGTCATATGCTCTACCTACATGGATGCTTAGGATTCTAGTAAAACTGCCTTTTGGGTGGGAATGGCCTACTATCTCATTGTATATGATCCTAATATTCGCAGGTATTTTATCAGATATTGACAAATTCTATTTTTTTGTCCAGATTCTTCGTCTATTTTGTTTTCCTTTGGTTTGCTGCGGGGTTTTCAGACAGTATCTATTGCTCATATTTGTTAGTCAGAAGGCTTTAGGATTGTTTCGCCTCATGGCTTCACTGGGAAGGAATATGATAGTGGATAATACATTTGGATCATTTGCACTCGTTGTAGTCTGTTTTGGGTGTATTCATTTTGTCACATGGTAAACAAACTAAATCTGAGAACCCAAGTCATAAAACCTGTGAGATTTTGTCGTATTTCTAATATTATAAATGGACATTTTAAGTGTTGAAATAAGGTGAAGTGTATTCTGATATTTTTCTACTAAGCCTTTCTTGATTTGCTTCATTAATGTGCTTATCTATGATTTTGTTCTTCTTTTTAATCAATTCCAGAAGAAGTTCTATTGAGTCTGGAATGACTCTTCCTGCTTGTTGGAGATGGATTTTATTAAAATCATTGTATCTGTTTCTGGTAATATTACCCAAGTGGTGTGGATACGGGGCAACTGATTTTGCCAACAATGTATAAGCATAATGCTATTATTGTGAATGAATTTTTTTGTAAATAGTTGGAGACATGTGAGTATTATATGTATATTCCATCAAGGGAAAATGAAATTAAATGATTTGTAAAACACAAGGGGGGGGGGGGGGTGAATTGGGTTTTAGTCGAACTTGGGAACTTTTTCGAATCTAAGCAATGCTAGTATAAGTTTGTGCAAGATGAGCAAAAGCAAAACTAAACCCAACAACAAGACAAAGGATTTATAGTGGTTCGATTCACTTAGAATCTACATCCACTACCTTGAGCCGCACCCAAGGATTTCAACAACTTCACTAAGAAGATCTTTTTACACTTGTGGACAACTCACTAAGAGTTTTACAACACAACCACAATACAAAACTCACTAAGAGTTACTTGCCCACACTAAGTAGGACTTTTACAAGAATTACCCTATCACTAAGAAAGGGAATTAAGATAGATAAAGAGAAAGGTTAATCACTCTTATAAGTGAGAAAGATATACCTTTGAAGTACAAGAATTTTATCTCTTTAGAACATATGAAGCACACTCTTTGTCTTGCTTTTGAAAGAACACTCTTGAATGATTTAGATCATAGGGATGAAGTGATTTTTTCTTTGAGAGTGTTTAGACTTGATAAGAAATCAATGTAAATTGTATGTGCAAGTCATAGAATCATTTTCAGCTTTAGAGTATATATATATATATATTTCAAAAAACGGCTGAAAAACGACTCTTTAACGGTCAAAAAACGGCTAGTTTCTCGCAGAGTTCGGTTGACCGAACAAGGGTCGGATGACCCTCTTTGGGGACCTCGGTCGACCGAGGTAGGCAAAGGTCGACCGACCTTGGTCTGTTTTCACAGTCTTCAACTCTCAGTTTCTCTTCGGTTGATCCGAGCTTGAGCTCGGTTGACCGAACTTCCAGAGTATGAGAAATGTTGATTTTTCACACGTTTTGAACTCTAATGAAGTCTAAAAGCTTTTCTCAATATGTAACAAGTAAGAGCATTAGAAAACCGTTTTAAAAGACTTATACTTTGAAATCAAAGGCTTTCGAAATACGAACACATGTAAGGATCAATTTGAAACTTAGCCTTTTGAAAACGTGTTTATGAAAACATGCAAGACTAGAGTGTAGAGCTTATGTTCATGAGAGCTTTGGTTAGAGCTATATAAGATAAAGACTTATAACGACAAAGCTAATCTAACCAAACCTAAGTCTTCAATCTTCAATCTTGAAAGATGAGCCTTGAATAATACGACTTTGAATCTTGATCATGGCTTGATTGAAGTACTTAGAGCTTCCAATATTAGTTCCGATATTCTATCACAAAGATATAAACATTAGACACAACATCAAGTGTTTGTCCATTATCAAAAACCGAGTTTGATCGCCCTTAGGGCTAACAATCTCCCCCTTTTTGATTATGACAAACTTTGATGTAATTAGATAGGATATGGACAAATTTAAGTACAGGGAAGCATGGCAAAAGGATATAAGAACAAATAAATGTAAAGCTAGGTGCTTATAAGATAAACCAAGATAGAACGAGAAACATAAGCACTAGCATGTTAAGTACTTTTGCCATATGCATTAGGGACTCTTTGAAGAGCCCTATTTCCCAACCAGCCTCCTTGCCTCCTTCCTTCCATAATATAGCATTCTTGTGTGTAATATACATACCTTAGTTCACACAAGAAGCTAACTTACCATTTTCATCAATGTTGATGTGAGTGCTAAGGATCCTATTACAAAGAACATGCTCACACAAACATTAGAACTATCAATGGTTTGTTATCATCAAAACAACATAGAATATTTTGCCCTTCGGGCTAACAATATCCCCCTTTTTGATGATGACAAAACATTGATGCAAATGGGAATAATATGCAAAAATAAGATACCAATTGTATGCATGAGATAAGGATATTGAGGATCCAAGCAAGTAGATGTTTTGAAAAAAAATTCTACTCCCCCTATATTAAAGAATCCCTTATCTCTCCCATTTTGCAAGTTCTAAGCTTTCTCCTTTTGTAAATTACTCCTCTTGGCACATTTGCACCACTAAAATTTCTCCCCCTTTTTGACAAAATCAAAAAAGGATATCAGAGCGCCAATAACAAAAGCATTTAATGAAAAGTAAAGATGAATATGATATAAATTGTGGAGAAGCTTGATGATATTTAAGAATTCTCCCCATATAAAAAAAACTTTTAATGCCATGGAGAATCTTGATGGTCTAATAGATTGATAAAATAAGAACCAAATGATCAATCCTAAAGACCAAAAATCATTTTGAAGAATGATTGACTATGAATAGGCTTGGTTGATTTCTAAAAAACGTGGAGTCCATAATAACACATAAATCAAAAGATGGTCATGTATGGCTCAAAAAGAATATCCACCTAAGCTAAAAAAAACAAAGGAGATAAGGAATAACCTTTAAGCACAATCTCCCCGTTTATCAAGCATACGATGTTAGCTATTTGATATAAAACCAAGTTTGATACCAATAGTCCAATTGTAAAACATGTTTGAAAATATAGCTAACAAGGTACTAGTGGAAGTGATATCATGAATTCATAAGTTAAGCACATGTATCACAACCAAAAGAATTTAGAGGAAGTATAAGATGACATTTCGAGTACATCCCTCTAACAAGTTAATGTTTAGCTAAATGAGTGTAACAATTGTTGAAGCAAGACTAACCAAAAACTCTAATGAGATCACAAAAGATGTGAAAGTAAAGATTATGATCTCATAGTTATTAAGGAAGAGTATATGTGATACCAAATGTAAGAAATAATCAATTAAAAAAAATAACCATTTATAACACATATAATTTCCAAAATAACTTACACAAGTTGGCTATAAAATAAGAAAGATGAAAAACAAGCCAACAAGTGAGTGATGATGTAAAATATGAACAATTTGAGCATACATCACAATAGGAGTTTACATCCTAAGTCAAGCATCTAGACGATCAACCACATAAGATTAATGCTATAGACTTGAATATAAACACCACAACATCCCTAAATGCAATAAAGATCAAGTAAAAACTAAACATTGCATTTACAAACTCCCCCAAAGCATAAGACACTAAATAATAGAGGGGAGGGGGTATAAGTTGAGCACAAAAGGATCAAAAACAAAACAATGATCACTCACAAGGGATGAGTTAAGCTATTGTACCTCAATGCTCTTTGAGCTTGGACTTCTTACCATTTTGGTTGATCTTCTTTATCAATCAAGTCCATAGAGGCCTTTTGTGTGATCTTTTTCATGATCATCATTATCTTTTGAAGCTCATTGAGAGGTTGACATGTGATTGCTCCATTTTCTTTGTTGTTCATCCTTGATTGATGAGATGAAAGCAATCTCCTCTTCTTTATATGACAAGTGTAGAGTCATCAATGATAGGTGACTTTTCTTTTCTTGATGAACCCTCTACAATCTTGTAATCCTTAGCATTTGACTCTTTTCTTGGAGTCTTAGCTCACTTGTGCCATTCCTTGTAGTTCATATCTTCTTCTTGAAGTTTAGAACTCTTTGTTACCTACAAGGAATTCTTGAGAACAAATATGGTACCTTTTAAAAGGTCCTTCATGATTAGCTCAAAATCTCAAGTAACACAAATATGCATAAGGATCATGCAAATAAAAAACAACTAGATGGATTCTTAAATGAATATGACATGATAAAACAAGAATCAATCATTTTGCATATGCTACATCTCATAGAAACCTTAGCTAAATAAACATGGACAATAAAGAACATGCTAAAGGATATCTATATAAAATTCAAGAATGTGAGATGCAACATATATAAGAGAAAGCATATATAAAAATATATAAATATCAAAAAACACTTAAACACATTAATTAAAGTGTTAAGAGAAGGTGATTTTGATACCTTTTTACACTAAGGCTCTTGACATCACTTGATGCTTTGCTCTTTGTATTTAAGCAACTTGGTTCACCAATGATTAACACTTGAGCTTTGAGAATCCAAGTGTTAAGGAGTGCTTTTGAATTTCTTCTTTTAGCACATCTCCTTTGACAAGCACTTCTTCTTCTCCGGTTATGTGACAAGATCATACACATTGAAATAACATAGAACCGGATCTTCCCTTTAACTAATAAGAACCTATAAACTCAAGGGAAGAGTAACTTTTGGTACCCACTTTTGTTTGGGTCCAAGGGGGTTAGTTGAATTAAGCTTAACTCTCCAAATAGTTTTAACTCCCCTTTCAATCTTCTTCTTAACATGGCAACTAGCATTTGTGTGACCATGTTTTCCACAATATGTGCAACAAATATGTGGCTTAGAAGATTTGTGAGCATGCACAAGATAACTACTTGGCCTATGTGACATTCTAGCATTTACAACATGATTCTTAGGTTTAAGAGAAGAGCTAGCAATGTCAACATGTTTAGCAATATAACCAAGGCCATGTTTATCATGTGAAGCACGTTGCATACCAAGAATTTGATCAAGATTTTTCTTACCCTTAGTAAAGTTGTCAACAAGAAGGGTAAGATCATTAATTTTGTTCTTCATGTGATCAAACTCAACAAGCTTGTTTTCAAGAGATGACAATTTATTACAAGCTTCTATGTATTGTAATGAAGATGTATTGCAAGTAGTAATAAGACTTTCATTTTCACATTTCAAGCAATTAACATCATCACACAACTTCTTATTTTCATCAACCAAATTAGCTCTTTCATCAAGCAAGGATTCCATTTTAAGCTTCATTTCTTTGTTTTGCTTTGCACATTTTTTCAATTGATCATACATATCAATTAAAAGCTCATTAGGATCATCTTCATCATTATCATAAGAATTTGAAATAGAGGGAGAAGGATGTACCTCATTACCAAATGCCATAAGACACATGGGGTCATTTTTTTCTTGATCATCCTCACTTCCTTCTTCATTCCAATGGCTTAACAAGCATTTTGTATTTTTGAGATTGAAGAACAATTTCTCTACTTCTTCATTATTGATGATAGAATCAAGATCACTCTTTTGAGGAACATTTTTCCTTTTACTCATCTCGAAGGTGAGTAGAGAGCCAATAAGTTCCTCCGTTGAATATGTCTTTAGGTCCTTGGCTTCTTCAATGGCAAGATCTTTTGTTTCCCAACTTTTAGGAAGAGAATTGAGAATCTTCCTATTTATTTCCCCGGTAGTATAGTCCTTGCCATTAGACCTCAACCCATTTACAATGTTGGTGAGTCTTGAGTTCATCTCATTGATAGATTCATTAGGCTTCATGGAGAATAGCTCAAATTCTCTAACAAGCAAATTTAACCTTGACTCCTTGATTTGATTTGTGCCTTCATGAGTAACCTCAAGCATTTTCCACATGGAGTGTGCGGATTTTCTTCCAAGGACACGGTTGTACTCATCCGGATTCAAGGCACAACTAAGAATGTTCATTGCCTTGTAATTTTGAGTCATCTTCTTGGACTCAAACTCATTTAACTCATTGTCCGGCTTTGGCACTTGAACACCATCCACCATTTTCATAGGCACATATGGACCATCTTCAAATATATGCCATAAAGAATAATCTATTGAGCACACATATATCTTGAAACGGTCTTTCCAAGCCTCATAATTATTTCCATCAAAAAGTGGTGGCCTATTGGTGGAAGACCCCTCTAGATAAGCTAATGCGGAATTTCCGGCCATAAATCTTTTCTTCAAGCGATTAAGCTAAAGATGAAGACGAGCCTATGATACCAATTGTAAAACACAAGAGGGGGGTGAATTGGGTTTTAGTCGAACTTGGGAACTTTTTCGAATCTAAGCAATGCTAGTATAAGTTTGTGCAAGATGAGCAAATGCAAAACTAAACCCAACAACAAGACAAAGGATTTATAGTGGTTCGATTCACTTAGAATCTACATCCACTACCTTGAGCCGCACCCAAGGATTTCAACAACTTCACTAAGAAGATCTTTTTACACTTGTGGACAACTCACTAAGAGTTTTACAACACAACCACAATACAAAACTCACTAAGAGTTACTTGCCCACACTAAGTAGGACTTTTACAAGAATTACCCTATCACTAAGAAAGGGAATTAAGATGGATAAAGAGAAAGGTTAATCACTCTTATAAGTGAGAAAGATATACCTTTGAAGTACAAGAATTTTATCTCTTTAGAACATATGAAGCACACTCTTTGTCTTGCTTTTGAAAGAACACTCTTGAATGATTTAGATCATAGGGATGAAGTGATTTTTGCTTTGAGAGTGTTTAGACTTGATAAGAAATCAATGTAAATTGTATGTGCAAGTCATAGAATCATTTTCAGCTTTAGAGTATATATATATATATTTCAAAAAAGGCTGAAAAACGACTCTTTAACGGTCAAAAAACGGCTAGTTTCTCGCAGAGTTCGGTTGACCGAACAAGGGTCGGATGACCCTCTTTGGGGACCTCGGTCGACCGAGGTAGGCAAAGGTCGACCGACCTTGGTCTGTTTTCACGCCTTCAACTCTCGCTTCGGTTGATCCGAGCTTGAGCTCGGTTGACCGAACTTCCAGAGTATGAGAAATGTTGATTTTTCACACGTTTTGAACTCTAATGAAGTCTAAAAGCTTTTCTCAATATGTAACAAGTAAGAGCATTAGAAAACCGGTTTAAAAGACTTATACTTTGAAATCAAAGGCTTTCGAAATACGAACACATGTAAGGATCAATTTGAAACTTAGCCTTTTGAAAACGTGTTTATGAAAACATGCAAGACTAGAGTGTAGAGCTTATGTTCATGAGAGCTTTGGTTAGAGCTATATAAGATAAAGACTTATAACGACAAAGCTAATCTAACCAAACCTAAGTCTTCAATCTTCAATCTTGAAAGATGAGCCTTGAATAATACGACTTTGAATCTTGATCATGGCTTGATTGAAGTACTTAGAGCTTCCAATATTAGTTCCGATATTCTATCACAAAGATATAAACATTAGACACAACATCAAGTGTTTGTCCATTATCAAAAACCGAGTTTGATTGCCCTTAGGGCTAACATGATTGAATCAATACTTTTGGGGACTAATGCATAATGCGTAATGTTTGTCTTGCATATCTTCTCTGGCTCTAACTTCTCTGAAATGTAAGTTCCCGATTAACTTTTTTAGATATTTACAGGTTTCCATAAACCAATTCTGCAGGTCTTAGAATCTTTAGTATCAATGCAGCATTAGAAAAGCCTCAAAGAGTTTTATCCAAAGAAACTTTACCAGAGATGAACATAAGCAAGACAGTGGAGCTTATTGATCTGCCATAAAAACAGGAAAATTCTAATATGGACCGGGTCCATGTGGAACAGATTTGGCCACATCCTTGCAGAATGAGGAGAGAGAAGGAAATGCAGTGATGTGGCCAAATCTGGACCGCATGGTCTAGTGGACCCGGTCCATATCAGAAGTGTTCATAAAAACATGATGTCCAAAGAAGTGTATCATTCAGATCTATGTCATCAAGAGTGGCCAGCATTAGCGAAACTGAGACAAAGGGAATGGTTCTACCATTTCAGCCTCTTTCGATAACCTTTGATGGCATACAATATTCAGTAGATATGCCACAGACAAGTCAAGTATTGATAGATACAATCATATTTCTCTGTATATGGATTACAAGAATTTGGACTCTATTGTTGTGAATTCTAGATTTTATACCTTTCCCTGAATCTACATAGTGAGAGTTTTCATCTAGTTGTTGGAAATGAAAACTCATAGGGTTATTGAGAACATGCTTGAGATTTTGAAAGGTGCCAGTGGTTCATTTAAGCCAGCAGTTCTATCGTCTCTAATGGGACTTAGTGGAGCTGATAAGACAACTATAATGGATGTCTTGGACGGAAGAAAGACTGGGGATTATATAGAAGTAAGTAACATTATATCAGGGTACCAGAAGAAGCAAGAGTCATTTGAACGTATATCAGGATATTGCGAACAAAACAACATTCACTCTCCTCATGTAATTGTATACGAGTCTTTACAGTATTCTGCGTGGCTTCGGTGTAAGAAAGAAATTTGGATTCCCAATAAAATGACAGAGGAATAATAACTTGGATTCTGTTTCTTACTAGAATCATCATCATGAGTAAGAACCAAATAGTCTTTGTTAGAATTAGAATCTTTAGGATGCCAAGAACACAAACGATTTCTGGGTTGATAGTTTATCGATCACTAGCAAGAATATGTGGTTGTGAATCCCTTGCCTCTATGGTATCCACACAACCTCTTGGATGGACGTTCTACCCTCTAGTGCTAGCCAGAAAAGTGAAAAACAAAAGACTTCAAGACAATCTTCAAAGGAGTACTTTTGATAATGAAATATGGAAGAACAAAAGGAAGAGAGATATGAGAGAAAATCTGAATTTTCTATCTCTTTCTTTGTGTTTTCTAATTTCTCAAGTTAGGACAAAGAGGAAATCCTAACAAACAACCTCTTCCAACTCTCTTAACTTCCTGTTCTTCCAGAATCCAGTTCGGTTCAATTGATAGGTTCAACCAATCCGATATTGGTCGGCCCAATCCAATGGACTGTCCACTCCAATTGAAGCACCTATTATCAAATGCAAACTCCAACAAAGCCAATCCAATTGATCATAGAGTGCGACCCCTATGTATTTGCAATGTTGCCTGTGACAACAATTTGTCAACAATAATGAGCGGTATCTAGCAACACATCATTTTTCTAAAATTACAATTATTACGGGTGATTCACATAATCACATTTATGACCTTTCGTAGTTAATCTATTTGTCCTCGATATTATGATTGAACACAAGTCATGGAATATGGCATACTTGTATAGTTCAATATTTTGTTTCTTGATTCGCGAGTAGACCAATCAAATGACAATGATATCACAATACCAATTCATTTGTTCATGACAATGAATTAGTCTCACTCCCTCAAGGGGCCTAAGATATCACTTCTGTTATACAAGAGGGACAATCTCCCCCTTTTCTATTATGACAAACTTTGATGTAATGTGATAGGTAATATAGAATGAACTCCAAGAGAAGATTACCTTTGAGTGATCAAAGATAAGTACAAAGTCATCTATGGGCTTTTAAGATTTTTCAATATAAAACAACCTTAGGGATAAATGTGTTTCACTTAATGAATTATCACCATGAGGTTGTGCCCATGTTATTAAAAGATAATAAACTGAAAAGATGTAGAGGAAAGAGTTTACATTTTTGCTGATTTTGAGGATCCTGGTCGACCGCAGTTAACAAGTCCGGTCAACCGGACTTAAGGTAAATTTCCAAAACAACCTGCAAAATCAGTTTAAAGTTATTTCTAAATGCAACCAACACCTTCAAAGGTATATATCTATGCCACATATACAGTTTAGACTCCAAGTTAAGCAATAAGATGATCAACCAACTAAAACACATGCTAAACATTTGAAGATCCAAACATAACCCCATGATATGATCCACGATAAAAGCCTAAGTTTTAGCCCTTACATAGCACATTTTTCTCACCCTTTGTCATATATCAAAAAGAGTTGGGAGGAGGGGGTTAAGGATGAACTCTCATCACAAGGATATCATCATTGAGCTCTCTAAAACATGCAAAAGGTTCAAAATATTATAAAGCATAGCATGTTATATATCACAAGTAGCAAGTTGTACATATGATATTTTTAGTGTATGCATGGCAAGAATGAGCATTATCATTTGAGATTACAAGATAAGAAATATCTAATCTACCCTATCATATACCTAAGTCTTCAAACACTTTTTGTAGGCATCTCTTGGATCTTCAATGTGTAAGAGTGTCATTGCCTTGTATGTGCTTTCTTTAGAGACTAGGTACTTTGCTTGCAATCTATCATATAAACAAATATTTCATTACATCTCATCAATGGTTTGTAGTTCATAAAAATAGAGAATTCAGCCCTTATGATTTACACTTTTAGTGTTTATGTTATAGATAGGAGAATCAAGGCCTAACACACATAGACCATTATTCAAGTTTGCAATACCATAAAATATATTATTCAACGAAAATAACAATCTTTGGTTTTAATACTAATATAAAAACCTTTCTTGTCCATAGAAGATATTGAAATAATATTCTTTGTTAAACTAGGTACATATAGCCAATTCTATAAATCTAGGACAATCCTAGAAGGCAAAGTAATACAATATGTTTCTCCAGCTAAGGCTACAACTCTTGCTCCATTGCCAACACGTAGGTCCACTTCACCATTTGTCAATTCCCTGCTCATTTGAAGTCACTGCACGTCTATGCAAATGTGAGAACCACACCCGATTTCTAATACCTAAGAAGTAGTTATAGACGAATTGACTTATATAACATAAGTACATACCAAATAAGTAGCTGGGCCTGAAGCAACGTTTGCTCATTTCTTCTATGCAAGATAACTCTTACAGTTTCAACGATAATGCCCTTTTTCACCATAGTGGTGACAAGTGCTATCCTTAGCTACCCAACCTTTGGGATTCAATACTTTACTGAATTGGTTTGGTTTGGCCTTAGGTTTGCCATTAGGCTTACTGACACTTTTGCCTTTGCTTTTATGAACCATCAGAATGGTTTTAGACTTGTTTATTCCTTCTCAACAGTCCTTAGAAAATTCAATAATTCATGTAATGGCTTGTCTATTTCATTCATATTATAATTAAGAACGAATTGACTATATGATTCTGGCAATGATTGCATAATCAAGTATGTATACATCTTTTGGGCAAGAGGAAAACCCGATCTGCTAAGGTTTTCAACATACTCTATCATTTTTAGAACGCGAGTTCCCATTGAAGTTCCCTCGGTCATCTTGTACTGAAACAGAGATTTTGACTCATCAAATCTCTCCTGGCGAGCTTGGCCCTGAAAGAGATTCTTTAGATGATCAATCATATCTAAAGCGCCCATTTTCTCATGTTGATTCCGAAACTCATAGGTCATGGTGACTAACATAAGACTTGACGCATATAATGCATCATCAACGTGGTTACGATAAGCAATTTTTTTAGCTGCCGAAGTCCCTGGGTCTGGTTGCTCATGAATTGGCTCTTCAAGAACATACAGCTATTTCTCGTGCTTGAGGACAATTCTCAAATTCCTATACCAGTTGAGGAGATTGTCTCCCTCTAACTTGTCCTTCTCAAGGACCGATAGCAATGATATATTATTTTATGCAACCGTGTATTTTTCATGTTTTCTACAATAAAAATTTGCAAAGTTTAAGTATCATGGTTATAAAAACATTAACAAGACTTTGTAAATGAATATTCCACTATTTTCTTCAAATGAATAACCCTCAATGTTCATTTGGAAAGCTCGAAACTTTCTAGTAGGCCAAGATTCATATTTCACCTCATCTTGAGTTAGCTTTGGCTAATCGCTCAATACATGGTTATTTAGGTAGGCAACGTTTTCCAATTACATCACTTATGTAATTCTTGGTTAGTTAAGTGAATAACACAATATTCTAGTGCCTGGCAATGTACACTCTTAACTCTTTTGCCTCTAGATCCTTAATCTTATTTACATAATCCAGTTAAGTAGAACCCAAGACTTTAGCCGGAAGAGTATGTTGAAATTCGGATTCTCTACAAAATGACAACAGAAAAGTAACTTGGAATATGTTTCTTACTAAGATCATCACGAGTAAGAACCAATTAGTTTTTGTTAGAATTACTACGTTTAGGATGCCAAGAACAAAAACGAATTCTTTGTTGATAGTTTGTCGATCATTAGCAAGAATCTTACGTTGTCAATCCATTGCCTCTACGGTATCCACACGACCTCTTGGATGGACGTTCTACCCTCTAGTTCTAGCCAGAAAAAAGAAGAACAAAATACTTGAAGACAATCTTCAAATGAGTTCTTTTGTTAATCAAATATGGAAGAACAAAAGACAGAGAGAGAGAGAGAGAGAGAGAGAGAGAGAGAGAGAGAAAATATGATTTTTGTATCTCTTGTTTTGTGTTTTCTAACTTCGCAAGTTAGGACAAAGAGGAGATATAAGGGTTGGTGGTTTATTCCGTAATAAACTACCAAATCCTAACGAACAACCTCTTCCAACTCCCTTAGCTTCCGGTTTTCCAAAATCCGGTTCAACAGACCGATACGTAACAATTGATCGAATCAACCAATCTGATATTGGTCGACCCAATCCAATTGGAGCACCTATTATCAAATGCAAACTCCAACATTTTGCTGCCTGCTAAAGTAGATGTTGCAACAAGAAAAGTAATGACTCTTAGCAGATTCACCTCTGCCTAAGAAAACAGTTTCTGTGATTTCTCATCGCACATTTCAAATGTCTGAATGTTATATATAAACATAGGCCTTAGAATCAATTGTCAACATGTTATCCATTTTGGCGTAGCGAGAACAGTTTCCAAATACTTGACTATGGGTACTGGCATGCTTAAGGCGCTTTCTGGTCCACATGCAAGGGCATGACCATTTACTTTTTGTTTTCTATTTTTCATTTTTAATTTTGTAATTGGTAATATTTTGTATAGCTGGTATATGATATGTAGAGTTTGTGATCTATAGACTTTTGTTGAAGAAGTGATGAAGCTTGTGGAGATGACTTCCCTGAAAGAAGCTCTTGTTGAATTGCCTGGAGTAAATGGTCTTTCAACTGAGCAGCGAAAGTGGCTAACCATTGCAGTTGAGCTAGTGGCTCATCCATCAATCATATTCATGGATGAACCAACCTCAAGGCTTTATGCCTAGCTGGTGCAATATTCATGAGAATTGTCAGAAACAATAGAGGAAGAACTGTGGTCTGTACATTCCATCAACCAATAATTGATATATTTGAAGCTTTTGATGATGTGATTCATCGTTCTTTATTCTCATCATTGTTTCTCAAAATCCAGGAATGCATACTAAAGTAGTGATTTCATCACTTGCAGCTTCTGCTTTTGAAAATATGAGGTCAGGAGATATATGGTGATCCATTAGGCCTCCATTCTGTTCAACTTATCGAGTACTTTGAGTAAGTATGTAAATCTATATTAAACATTTCCATGTTCTTCAAATATTTAATATGATAGTTTAGATATATATGATCGTTTCTTTCTCATTTTCTCCCACTGGCAAGCAGGCAATCAATGGAGTGGAGAAAATTTTAGACGGTTATAATCATGCAACATGGATGTTGGAAGTGTCTTCCCAAGTATAGGAAGCAGCTTTAGATGTTAACTTTGCAAAATACTACAAAAGCTCATAACTATACATGCAAGTTTCTTATGTTTATTAAGTCGCATATTAGCTAGTTTGTGTGCAACTTTATTTCTTACTAGAAATTTCAATTTTAACAATTATTTCTAGTGAAAATTCAGGAGACACAAGGCACTTTCAAGGAACTAAGCACACCTCATTCGGGATGAAAATATGTGCACTTTCCATCTCCTTGTTCCCAACCATTCTTCACTCATTGTTTTGCTCGTGTCTGGAAACCACATTTGTCATATTGGAGAAATCCACAATATACTATATCAAGACTATTATTTACAACAATCATAGCTTTGATATTCTGAACAATCTTCTCGGATCTTGGCTCCAAAAGGTAAATAGGCGGACAAATACAGGATCTACTTAATGTAATGTGTGGTGCAGTTTTATTTATCGACATCCAAATTGCAACTTTGTTCAGCCTATTGTTTGCATTGAAATGACAGTTTTTTAATAGAGAAAGAGCATCTGGAATGTATTATGCTTTAGCATATTCTTATGGACAGGCATCACGATATATGTGTGTTTTCATAACTAAACTCATGATCTTAAATTTGAGACCTACATTTCTAATCACAAGCAATTTTACTTTCACAAATCCAAGGAATTTTTGTATGTATGGTTGTAACTTAACATAGACCTAATCCCCCACATAATACTCCATTTCAGTCATATTCTTGTCCTCGTGTTGCTTCATCTTGTTTGAAGCCACCACAAGTTCATCTCATGTATTTCCCTTATCATTCGGGACACTTCCCCATGCTTATTCTTATCAACCAGAATTCCCTTACCAAATCCTTGTGGTCTAAATCTATAGAGGGCTTCAAATTGTGACATTTTAATTACAAAATGACAACAAGAATTATACCACCAAGATGTCATAGGTAGATGTTTGTGCCATACTTGAGGTTTGTGGCCTACAAAGCATCTCAAGTACATTTCCAATAATTGATTCATCCCCTCAGTTTGTCCATCAGTTTGGGGATGATATGCTGAACTCAAATGGAGTTTTACTCGACTGATAGTGAATAGCTCCTTCAGAATTGGCTAGTAAACACCTTATCTCTGTCACTTACTATGCATGTAGGTAAACCGTATCCAGGAATTCCTCTACAAATTTCTTAGCGGGGAAGGGATGTGTCAAACCAATGAAATGGCCAAACTTAAATAACATGTCCACCAATACCAAAATATAGTTCCTTCCCTCTGAATTAGGTAATTCATCTATAAAGTCCATGATGATATGTGAAAAGGGGTTTTCAGGGATTATAAGTGGCGGCAATAGACCAGTATAGGGTACAGTCTCATGTTTACATCTTTGATACACCTCACACTATTTAACCATTTCTTGAATCTGGTCTTGCATCATAGGCCTGAAGAAAATATTCTTAAGCCTTTGATAAATGGCATGCACCCCAGAATGGCCCCTAACTGTAGATGTATGTATAACATCAATCAGCTTGGCCATATAATCACCTCCGTGTCTAATTTAAATTTTTTCTTGGAATTTGAGAAAATCATTCTCATAGGAATAATCAATGACCAAGTTCTCCAATACAATTTGAGCTATCTTACTCACTGGAAATTCATCACTATCATAGCTTAGTTTAATGTCTTCCACCCAATCTAGCACCACATCAGAGATTGTATTGCATTCAAACTTCCTTGACAATGCATCAACCACCTTATTGTCAGCTCCCTCTTTATATTGAGCCTCAAACTAAAATCTCACAAGCTTAGATATCCATTTACATTGAGAAGTTGTACTAATCGTTTGCTCAATCATATACTTTAAAATCTGATAATATTTCTTAATGATGAAAGGGTGCACCTCCAAATAGTTTCTCTATTTAGAAATGGTTGTGGATAATGTCATTAACTGCTTCTCATATGTTGACATCCCTGCACAACTTGGTCCCAAAGACTTGCCAAAATAGGGTAATGGCATCCCTTAGTGCAATAATATAGCCCCCATCCATGCATCACATGCATCAACCTCTATTATAAATTTATTTGAGAAGTCAGATAAGGCCTGAACAAGTGGTTTACTGAGAGTCAATTTGAGTTTTTGAAAAGCTCATTCGGCCTCATCATTCCATAAAAAAACATTCTTCTTCAAGAGTGAAATTAGTGGTTTACTTATCAAACCATAATGTTTTATGAATCTTCTATAATAACCTGTCCAGTTACTTGACAGTAGTTGGTCTAGAAAAACTAATAATATCATCAATTTTCTTAGGGTCAACTCTCATACCTTCTCCTTAGATCATGTGTCCCAAGATCAAGCTCTTTCTGAGCAAATGAACACATTCTCAATTTTCCATAGAGCTGATTTTCCCTTAATGCCCGAAGAACAATTCTCAGGTGCTCCCCATGAGAGGTAAGATCATGGCTATATATTAGGATGTCATCAAAACATACTAGCACAAACTTCCTTAAGTATGGACCAAATACCATATTCATTAAGGCTGAAAGGTTGCAGGAGAATTGGTAAGCCCAAATGGCATGGCTTTGAACTCAAAGTGGCCAAAGTGAGTGTTGAATGTTGTCTTAGAGATATCACTTTCCTTCATCCTAATATGAAAATAGTCAGATTTAGGTCAATCTTAGAAAATTATAAGGCTCCATTCAGATCATCAATAAGGTCATCTACCAAGGGAATATGAAATTTGTTCTTGATAGTCCAAGTATTGATCTGCCTATAATCCACACAGAACCTCCAAGATCCATATTTCTTTTTAACCAAAATATTGGGAGAAGAAAAAGGACTATTACTGGTTTGAATAATTCCTTCTTGCAACGTCTTTTTAACCTTCTTTTCAATCTCAGTTTTCTCAGAATGTGGTAGGTACTCTATAAGACCATAGCTTAAAAGGGTGATCCCACTTCTTTAGGAAATTTTGGTGCTCATCCCCTAGTTGGGAGGTAACCACTAAGGCATATTAAAGATATCTTTGAACTCTTGTACCACACTGCTAATGGATTCAGGATATTCTTCCATCAATGGATCATAGGTATCCTATCCAAACCTCAGTTTTTAAACTCTTAGGCAATGCTTTTATAGAAATTGACCTAAGTTGCATAGACTCTTCACCACTTTTAACATCCATTCTCACCATCCCTCATGAAATTGACTGTCTCATTCTTCTAATCAAATTCAATGGGACTTTGTTTATCAAGTCAGTCAACTCCAAGGTTAATACATGTAGATATTAATGATATTCTTGGCCATTGATCTCCTATCTTACCCCCTACATCACTCTCCAGAAGGGATTCATAGGTAAAAACGCGTTCCAAAAACCCATGAATCGTCCCCGGAAGGATCCGTTCATACTATGGGAATCGAATAATAACGAAAAAGGACTTACAATTTTTCGAGTTTGATTTCTGACTTGGCAATGATGCTACGCTACAACCACCAACAGTTGTCCCTTGCAGAATTTCTCTCTATCGGTATCCAAGCGATGAAACGAGCAGCGAGTGCTAGCTCTATATTTTTTGAGTTCTAAAAAACCTAGAGATAAGGGATGGCAGAATTTCAATTTTCGCGGTTCTTGTTTTTCGGCCAGAAAAGTAATGACTACTGTTTCTCCCAAAAGATGATTATATAGGGCATGAGAGTTTGTCCCGAAAATAAATCCCCACTTAATCCCAACATCTTTTGGTAGTGGGAGTTTTTATCGCATAATAACTCCGACGTAGACCCAACAAAAGACAAAAACTGAAATTGCCCATCCTTTATCTCTAATTCGAATAATAACATTTTATTATTCACAGAAAAATAAATGTCACATACAATGAACCTAGACACATTCTAGATTCATTGAATCTGGATATAAAGCTCGTTAACTCGTCTATGTGTGTGACCTTGTAGGTTCATATCACAATGGTAATGAAAACATACTTAGTAGAGTATGTATTCATAAGTCACAAGTGGTCCCTAGGATAGCATTGTGACTGCCCAGAGTGAATGAATGATCGGTGGAATGATTACTTAATCTCAATCCACTATTTAATCCATTTGTCTCGCGATATCCCAATTAAGCATAAGACATGGTAGTTGTCACCCTTATAAAACTTAATTATATTTCTACTCACTCTCTAGGTAGGTTTTTCCAACAAATAATATTTAATAATCACTTTATTAAATACATTTGAGCACAACCATGCATTTAAACAGTCGTCCCTATCGAGTGGCCTATATATATCTCTCTCCAATAAGAGATGGACAAATCCCTTACAATGCCTCTCACATTCAAGCCATGATAGGATACTACATCCGATCATCAGTCGTGTTAATTACTCGATTAAAAGTAACGTTCAACTGAGTCAAAATGTAGCGCCATTCATGCTGGAAACGATGAAGACATAAGGTCTAAGGATACCAAATAGTATTGAGGAAGTAATACATATGACTAATAGAACCATGAAGTATTACTTCTCTTTCGGATCACATCCGATACAATATATCTCAATATGTATCTATGATATAATTTGTATCCATTACACATGATCAGTAAAACATGATCATCAATCAAACATTATCTAGTTTTATTTCCTGTAAATAACATTTTATAAAACTAGGGACAATAAGAGTAGTAATTAAATAAGCTAATGAATTTTACTATCAAATCACATATTTGATATTCAAAAGTAATATTAACTATTCAAACAAAATGCTCAAAATATAAGAAACGTACAACATATGCTCATGGTCCTAGGGCACTACTAACATCTCCATGTCACCTTTGCTTACCATTACTCAATTCTTAATCCTAATAGTTTAACAAAATTGGGATCTATGAAATAGTGAGTACTACCAGGGTCCACCATTATGGATACTGACGGGTTCCTAGCCACCCTTCCAAGTATCCGAAATATCCGTCCATCAGTAATGCCATTAAGGGTATTCATAGACATATGAGATAACTCAACCACTTCTTCTCGCAAACAGTATTCCTCCTACGATTGATAGGATTGCATTACTTGCAATTCATGATTCACAGAATTTTCTAGTTAATCATCTCACAAGCCAATCATATTGACACGTGCTAGGGAACAGTTGTGTTGTGGAGAGTATTTATACCCAAATGTAAAACAAAGATTCAGCAACCTTCTTTTCCGTAGGAATAGGTCTACAAAATATTCAGGACCCTAGTCCTAGTGGTGACAAAGATAGATTTTAGAGCTTCAAACTTTCTCATTTAGGCATGGACAATGACTATTTTTCTTAGCTTAGAGAATTCCCGCCACAATACCAGATGTTGATATATCATCAAATCTGGTCAACAATGCCCTAAAAAGTCCTTGCCAATTATGAGTTTGAAACTTAGAAATGTAATTATGCCCCCACAAGCCTCTCCTCTCCTTTAGAGTACATCAATGCAACATCCAACTTAAGAGGATCAGGTATCTTAAGTATATTAAAATACTGCTCCTCTTGTATCACCCATTCTCTAGGATACTTCCCTCAAATTTAGGGAAATCCTACTTATGTAGTTTGATTTTCCCTCTTTGATCTCCTAGTTCAAGGTCAAATCTAGGTTAAGGTCCAACACCAAAGCCTACATAATGTATATTACCATTTCAAGCACGAAAATCAGTCCTTGGATTGGGGGTGAATTAACTTGTCCTCTACTAGTTTTCCCAAATCAATATTTTCTTTCATAGATTGGTTCAATTTAGTCATTTGATCCATCAATTGATTAAACTTAGCATCAAAATCGCTTTTATTTGCAGAAATCTCAGAAATGATTGTAGCTAAGGCATGCCCAATATGATAAACTTGAGAATTATACCCGATAATTGAACTTTCATGCTCAACTATCCTCGTGGCCTATTATTTTGCTGGAATCCTTATTTTTTCTATCTTCGGTGTTGGTAACAGTGGCGGCACCATCATCGACTGTGAATCACCTAACTGGTTTCTAGTTGTCACCATTGTTGCCAAGATCGAAGTTGTAACACTGAAATTGTTGTCTCTGAGACCAACAATCAATCCATGAATCAAACAGTAAAGTCTTTTATTGATCAAATCGAATAAGAAGAGGAAGAATTACAAGAGATGAAGTAGAATAAGAAGAAATGGAACTTAGGATAAGCTCAGCAATGGAGGTTAGAGAAGAAGGAAAGATAACTGTCACAATAACATTAGTAATAATCACAAAATATCCTAACTGATCTTATTTATAGCCATTCAGGCAACCCACACTGCGACCGTTTTCATATGACCCACGAATTATTAAAAGAGCTCCCTTCGATTCCTTAGTTCGAACCCCTACTCAAGCTATGTAGTAATATTATTTTTAGCCATTTCCTGCTAACATTACAGTTTCATCTGCATTTTATGTGAAGTGGAATCTCTTCTCAGGCTTCCTCATACCAAAGACAGTAAGTTCTCTTCTAAATCAACTTAATTACTTCGCTTTCCCTTTGTTTTTGTATAGTTAAAGAGGACATTCAATTTCAGATAAAGACATTATCCAACGATCGAACGGTTTTAATGATTCATTTTGATATATACAGCAAAGGCCATGGTGGTGGTCAGGTACAATTATATCTGTCTCGTAGCTTGGACGTTCTATGGATTGGTTGCTTCACAATTTGGAGATATAAAAAAAAGAAATAATAGTTACTAATCAGACAGTGGAAGACTTCCCAAAGCGTTATTTGGATTCCGAAATGAATTTCTAGGATATGTTGATGTTGCCCATATAATTGTTGGAATAGCTGCCCTTTATACCTTCATATTTGTAATGTCAATCAAAGTATTTAATATCCATAAAATATGAAGAATTCTTGGAGAATAAAGTGCCTAAAAATCAATAGTCCTACAACTATAGGACTTTAATGATTGTTAGAAAATCTTTCGAGTGTGATAATTAGTAGTTTCCCGATGTTTTCTTTTCTTCCCCCTAAAATATGAAAGGATTCCCATATTTTTGGAATGTAATTTTGTAATTGTAAATATTGTAAAGTATTTTACTTCTATATATGTGAATCAATAGTTCAGCACTAACGCTTTGCAAAAAAGAAAAAAAAAATATTTAAAAATTATGCCATATGTGTAAAATCATTTAAAATGAATTCTTGTTCTGACCGTTTATCAAATACTTCTTTTTTATATAATACTTATGACCAATTAATAAATGATATTTTTATTTTTCCGTTAATTTTTTTTTTTTTAAAATCAGAGGGTCAAGTGTTTCCACCCAATTCAGTATAAAGAAAAGTATATGGAGTTTATTCAAAATTAATCATAACTTTTTATCTTTGTTTGATTAGTTTACTCCTTAACACCACATAGTAATTGACCGCCGTATTATGGCATCGTATTAGTAATAAAAAGAATAATAGTAAGATTTGTAATTCAAAAGTAGTTTAAGGATTAAAATTACTATTTCAAGCATAACAAAAGTAGTTGAACTCTACTTTGTATTCGAACTAAAGTAGTCATGAAATAAAAATGGTTAGTTACAAGAACATGGAATTGATCTTCTATCATTCAGTTATTGCTTTCGTGCAAATTATTGGTAGAAATATTGCTAGTTGTGGGTGATAGATTCCCTCCAGACTAAAAACAAAAGTCCCTCCAGACTCTTAATTAGGAAAGTATGCACTCCCCTAGTTGCATTGGAAAGTTCTGTATTATTTTATGTGCTAAAAAATACTTAGGATTCATACCAAAACCCAACATCATTACAAATAGATTATTTTTATTTCCTGAAAATAAAAAGTCAGTTACATTTAGTCCAAATAAGAAATCCATGAATAATGTCAAAGTCAGCCAACCAAGTTTGGCAGCAACATGCAAAAAAGAATTAACATTTATTAGAAGAAGGTAAACTCAATCTTCTAAATCTCTTCAACAACCGGAACTCTTTATTCATATACTTGATATATTAAAAACAAATCCACACAACATAAACAACTATTTATTCATATGCTGGAAAAACAAACAAGTCTCCTTGCTTCTCGTTTAGGATATAATGTGGAACATATATTTTTCTCACATACGATACATTATCAACCTTCGAATTTGTTGGATCTGATAATTGAGTTTTAAATAGGATGAAGAATTATGTAGTTCACTCTTTTTTCCAACCACGAAATCAAAAATCAACAGTTGTGAAATTTTATTCTACATGTGCGGGCAAATCACATATTTTGCACCGAAGCCAAACGTTACTACTCCATACTTCATCTACTTGATAAAAGAGGCAATACGATGGATGATATTCTTGGCTCTCTGAGTAGTTGGGTTAAATATTTCAAAGAAATGGTCGTATCCTTCGAAATCAGCTAACTCCAACTCACCATTCCAACTGCTTTTCTTCAATGCATCGGTATAAAGAAGATGAGCTTCCCTGATATCGTCAATAGCCCTAATCACAAGCATCCTTGAACACCCGATTCTGGCTAAGCTAGGAGCACCATCAACTACGGGATTTACCATGGGATTATCATAGCCACCGGGAGCAGATGGACAAGACAAAACCCAATATTTCTTATACATTTTAACCATATCTGATAATATTTCATCACTTTTCTTAGCCCATGAGCTAATCAAGAAATATGGGTAAGAAAGAATTGCTCCTGAGATTTTCCGACCACAATATAAGCTCTCACTACCAGCTCTCATTGCTATGTTATGTACCATGTTGCCACCAGTACTATCACCTCCTATGTATAGTTTGTCCAGATTTCCATGGTTGATTAACCATTGTTCTCTATCAATACGGGTGCTGGAGCTATCGACAACATGTGAAGCCACCCACTGAAGGGCAGTCCAACAATCTTCATAACCTGCAGTAGAGGTGGAACCCAAAAACTAAATGTAGAGTTTGAATACATTTCAATACAAAAATAAAATAAAAAGCACTATCTAAAATACTGGGGGGTGATATATACCCACTGACCTGCAGGTAAAGGGTTCTCAGGAGTGAGCCGGAACTCGACTGAAACTATAATTGCTTTGGCATCAGAGGCTAAGCGTTTTAGGTAAGTGTTATACAAAGAATCAAAGGCAGAGACCAGACAGAATCCTCCACCATGAAAGTAGACCAAGACGGGGAACTTTTCGTGGCCATCTTTAGTATTGGTCACCTTCGGGAGGTATATTCTAGCGGAAACTTCCGACGAGATTGGAACGTCTTTGGTGGATACTCCAGTGGTTGGATCATCAAGTGATGGTGGAACATATGGTTGGACAAAGTTGCGTACAACTCTTCCATCTTTATAGAGTATGATGTCTGGAGAAATATCAATAGCAATCTCATCTGAGGCCATGGCCACACTACATATATAAGACCTATCAGCTCTCTTCAAACAATTTGCACATTTTTCTTTTCCGAGTATTTTGACTTATATATCTATATAAGATATGGTTTTCTCTCTCTATTTCGACTATGTATATTTTATTAGTATTTTCTATTACAATCTTTAGTATTTTTTTACTATATACCAATAATATTATGTATTAATATTTTTGGTTCAGAGTGAATTTAAGAATTTGAGTCAATCGCATCATACTATGGCTAATAATCAAGATTCAAAGTCTAAGCTTAATCAAAGTCGTATCAATGGCCTCCGAGAAAAAAACGAGACAACAACAACCGTTCAATAAAAATTGTCAAATCAATTATAACTCGGCAAAACTTAGCAAGTCAACATTAGATAACTTGTCTTAGTAAAAAAAAAGTCTTACTAACTACAAAATGAAATAGTAGTTATTAAATTTTTTTTTTTGAAGTAATTAATGTTTTTATATAAATAAAAGAAAAAGAATATTTACCATTAAGGAAAATAATAATTGGTACAGCTACCCTTTCAAAAAACAAATTGGTCCCCACAAAAAAAAATAAAAAATTGGTCTTAAAAAACAAATTGGTCCAGCCACTACTGCTGGAGAAAGGTTGGTACAGCTACCATTTTAAAAAACAAATTGGTCCAGCCACTACTGCTGGAGAAAGGTTGGTACAGCTACCATTTTAAAAAACAAATTGGTCCAGCCACTGCATAAAGTCTGAAGTACGGAAAATTAATGCAAGTGAGCTTGCAAATGAGTACACTAATCAAAATGAATTTGTTCATCTTCTCACACATACAGAATTCTCGGTCCAAGATGATTCGAGCTCAAGTGGCTAACAATGTTTTATTTTATTTTATTTTATTTGAACTTTTAATAAATGACATGTCGTTCATTATTTTTGGTAATTAAAACTTCGTTATAAGTTTTAAGTAGATGACCTTAATTATTTAATTTCAAGCTCAAACTGGTATATTTTATTTTTATAAATATTTTTATTATATTAATATTTTAAACACTATACCAAAAAAGGATTTAATGTTGTCGGAGTAACTCTGTTGTATCAGGAGATGAAGAAAATGTTTGGTGAGACCAAATCCGGAACTTTGACCGGAATCGCACACCACATTAGACCTTTATAAGTCCACTACGAAATAAATTATGAAGACCACAAATAATTTAATAAAAATCAGTATCAACATCACCACATCGCTATTATTCTGCATTTCTATAAATTTGCAAAACACACAAAGACAAGGAGACAGAAAATAAGAAAATTTTAAAAGCTAGAAAACTAGCTTCCTCATTTTTCAACGAAACTCTGTATAAAAATATTGACTAGTGCAAGAATATTTTGCCTGTTCCGATTTCTACTCCATATTTTCTTCTTTTATCCCCCCATTATCAACTACTTTATATATGGGAAAATTCTAATATGAATAAAATTCACATGTGACTTATGAT